>NIVC01001184.1:22500-132500 GCA_002269645.1 Macrostomum lignano
TACAACTCGATCGAGGCCCAGCTCGTACAAATCACGGACTACTTTAGTGTCTTTTTTATAGGAAGCCTGTACATGTACACGTAATAAAAACGGTATGGCTGCACGACTCACCATCCCGTAACCTCTAAATACAAGTGCATGTTAGCCTGCCTGCCTGCGATCGAATTGGCAAATTTGCATTGGCAATCGGACATGCTCGAATCACACATGAAAACTCACATTATAACAAATTATAACAATGATAACCAACTCAAGGACCACATTCGAAACTGCGAATTAAGAATGCAGTTAAGTCAAGAGCCTTTTTTCACAGCTTTCTACTAATAGTAGCTGTTTATTTAGGATTGATAGTTCCTTTACAATTCAAATTGAATGAAAAAACGAGGAGGGCTCACTCAGGTCCGCCCGGCCCGCTCACCGGTTCCTCTCTCGCGGCCTTGTCGTCCCCATCTCACCCCTCCCCCAGCACCATCCAATAACATGGCGAGCCAAATTCCTCCCCCTAGCTCCCCCAAGTGTGGCGGTCTTGGTGTGTGGCGGTCTTGGTCCTACACCGTAGATAGGCCCCCTATTTAATTAGTTAGACTATTTGGGCTATTGCTAGTATTAGATTAATTACCTAGCTATATTTAAAGTTTTATAGGGCCTATTGAACATTATTGATTAATAAAGTCAAGGTTCCATTAAAAAAATAATTAGCCTATATAAAATATGAAATAGGCCTATTAGGCCTATCAAAGATTTTTTATCATTTTTTAGCATTGACATTTGCCAAATAGGAATCAAATAATTATTTAAACTCTATCTCAAACAAACCTAGTTAAAATCAAGGGGTCTTAACCTTGCATAGATCAAAAGGCAAAAGCCCCTTTATATAAAAGACCTTATTCTTTATCTTAGCACTAGGCCTATCACAATATTAAGATAGGCCTACCTTTTAGATTCCCAGCATAGAGATAGTGGAAAAGCTACTTTAAGTAGTCCTTATCTTAAAAACTAGTTATACTTGGGATTAGAGCAATGAGACCTTGCTATGCCTATTAGACCATCCATAACCCAAGTTACCAATTCTCTATATAGGTCTATGGCTGCCTAGGTCTAAGTGCCCTAGAAGGATGACTAGTAAAGTCTGATCTATTTCTACCTTTTCTCTCTATTTATAGTCAGTAAAGTCAAGTTTTTGCCTTGTAGGGGTGGCAAGAGCATGGCTACTAATTATTCAAAGTGGATTGGCCATCTTTGAATTATTGAATTTATCTATAAATAGTTGCTTTTTTAATGCTGTTGTCCTTAGATTAAGAAACGATAATTAGCAATTTTGGTTCCAAATTCCTAGAATCCCAATAAATTAAAAAGCATTCAACTTAAAAAAGTTGCCAATTTTAGATTTAAAAAAGGAGTCCAAATTCGAGATGTTAAATTAAAAGTTAGTATATTATAACCAAGGGAATAGCCAAGGGGGGACACTAGGGACATGCCTCCTGGAAAGGAGAACCTTTTTACTGCCTTTGTATTTTGCTTCCATTGCCTTCATTTGAGATGGATTTATGTCTTTGTCCCTCCCTAACGTGAATCCTAGCATGCACCTAGTTTATAACATATACTATAAAACAAAATACCTAGTTTTGGAATTACCTAATTATTTATATTCATACTAACAAAGGGTATATAATAATGGTTAAACCTTGTATGTTTAGTATACTAAAAATTTGTTTATCACTATATATGCATGCTTGGGCGCAACCTAGGGATTCACCCGGCCATTTCTATTGGCTACACACACATGTAATAATAGTCACGTGACTGCTCTCAGCCAATAGCGACTTACATGTGTGTGTGTTGCCAATAGAAATGGCTGAGTAATTCCCAAGGTTGCACATGTATGCTTAATTACACCTACCCTAATTGGCAGATGTGCAAAACAGCTCAGCTGCAACTATTGTGCAGTACATCTGAAAGCTGCGTATGCCTGTTTAGTCCAAGGCCTGGGGGGTTACCATATGCTGTCAATTATTCTTGTACCATAACTAATGCTGGCACCCATTTTATAGCTGGGTGAACTGAAGCAATGCAAAGTTAAGTGTCTTGCTTGAGGACACAAATTGTTCCAGTGGGATTGGGAATCAAATCCCCAACCTTTCATTAGTGAGTCCAATGCTCCAACCACAGATATAATCTGAGTAATGTAATTGCAAATCTACAATTGAAATGATGCTTTAAAACTCAATTATTGTTCTTATGAATATTTTCTACTAATTAATAAAACAGCTAATGTAGAGATTTAGTCACTTTCTTCATAGTAATAATTTTTATTGTGTTAATACTTACCTACATTTGTGAGCTTTCAACTAAAAAATTATCAAATTATGAAAATATTATTTCTAAATTTGCTATTTCATGCCTAATATTATTACAAAAAATCTATCAATCGAGTGAGAAATTAATCAAATCAAACAATTTCTCATGGCAACATCGGTTGCAACCATGGCAACAGGGCAGCATGCACAGCAGTCAGCTGACAGCGGATCTGCATCAGCTGCAGCAGCCGAGTCCTCCGTCACAGAGGATGTTCCAGCTCTAGAGAAGATTGTCCAGCAGGCTCGAAGCGTCATGTCCACCCTGTCCGCGTTTCGCTCGAGCCAAGCTGAAACGCTTCAACGAATGCGCGACCGGGCTGGCTCTGCTGGCGCAGACTCGGCTGGCGACGAGGAGCGAGAGCTGTGCGACGAGAAGGCGCCGAGGCTGGGCGAACTGGTTGAGAAGCTGGAGCTGGGCATTGATGAAGGCGAACTGCTGGTGGCCGTGTCCAGGCATATCCAGCAGCTGGACTCCGATAAGATGAAGATGCGAACTCAGGTGCGTCATATTTTTATTTGGTTCTTATTCAGTTCTTATTTTAGTTGCTGGGCCAGCCTCTCAGATCCTCAGTTGCTGGGCCAGCCTCTCAGATCCTCAGTTGCTGGGCCAGCCTCTCAGATCCTCAGTTGCTGTGCCAGCCTCAGATCCTGAGTTGCTGTGCCAGCCTCCAAGATCCTCAGTTGCTGGGCCAGCCTCCCAGATCCTCAGTTGCCAGCCTCTCAGCTCCTCAGTTGCTGTGCCAGCCTCCCAGATCCTCAGTTGCTAGGCCAGCCTTCCAAATCGTCAGTTGCTGTGCCAGCCTCCAAGATCCTCAGTTGCTGGGCCAGCCTCCAAGATCCTCAGTTGCTGGGCCAGCCTCCCAGATCCTTAGTTGCTGTGCCAGCCTCCCAGATCCTCAGTTGCTGTGCCAGCCTCCCAGATTCTCAGTTGCTGGGTCAACCTCCCAGATCCTCAGTTGCTAGGCCAGCCTCACAGAGTGTCAGCCGCTGGGCCAGCCTCCCAGATCCTCAGTTGCTGGGCTACCCTCACAAATAGGAAGGCAAATAATTTTTTGTCTCTGAATTCTGAATTCTGAATGTCTCTGAAAAATATTTATAGCATTCTGCTCACGGGCCTACTTACAGTACTGTGATTTGAACATGTACATGATCTACTTTATATCAGTCTCAAAAAGCCGCCCTAATAGACTCTCAATCAATCTAACTAAACTTACCAAACCCTCAGGTGCGCCGGCTTGTCCAAGAGAACGCCTGGCTACGCGAGGAGCTCACAGCCGTTCAGGGCCGCCTGCACGAACGCGAATCGGCCCTAGTAGCCCTAGAGGAAGAGCGCAATCATCTGAAATTTATGGCCGAAATGCGACAAATCGATCCCAGCAGTGCAGCCGCTTCAGGCGGCGCCGGCCCAGCCTCGACTGGTAAAGACGACGACACAGTGTCCACCGCCGGGGATGACGATCTGCTGCTAGGCGACGCTGGCGGCTCGCCAAGCCACGGCGGAGCTGGCGGCTCCAACGCTCTCGCAGCGGGCGGCGGCGGATACGAGGTTCCAGCTCGGCTGCGAACGCTGCACAATCTGGTCATTCAGTACGCCAGCCAGGGTCGCTACGAGGTTGCCGTGCCGTTGTGCAAACAGGCTCTGGACGATTTGGAACGGACTTCGGGTCACGATCATCCCGATGTGGCTACCATGCTTAACATTCTGGCTTTGGTCTATCGGGATCAGGGAAAGTATAGGTGAGCTAAACTCGTTACTGTTTAACAATCTCAAGGTAGAATAGATACTTAAAATTGAATCACTTTGAGCACATTGAATTGGTTAATCGACAAGATCTGTTTGATAGCTGAGATCAGCTGACAGGATCTGTTTGATAGCTGAGATCAGCTGACAGGATCTGTTTGATAGCTGAGATCAGCTGACAGGATCTGTTTGATAGCTGAGATCAGCTGACAGGATCTGTTTGATAGCTGAGATCAGCTGACAGGATCTGTTTGATAGCTGAGATCAGCTGACAGGATCTGTTTGATAGCTGAGATCAGCTGACAGGATCTATTTGATAGCTGAGATCAGCTGACAGGATCTGTTTGATAGCTGAGATCAGCTGACAGGATCTGTTTGATAGCTGAGATCAGCTGACAGGATCTGTTTGATAGCTGAGATCAGCTGACAGGATCTGTTTGATAGCTGAGATCAGCTGACAGGATCTATTTGATAGCTGAGATCAGCTGACAGGATCTATTTGATAGCTGAGATCAGCTGACAGGATCTGGGATAGCCAGCAGAAATCAGCTGACAGGATCTGGGATAGCCAGCAGAAATCAGCTGACAGGATCTGGGATAGCCAGCAGAAATCAGCTAACAGTATCTGGGATAGCCAGCAGAGATCAGCTGACAGGATCTGGGATAGCCAGCAGAGATCAGCTGACAGGATCTGGGATAGCCAGCAGAGATCAGCTGACAGGATCTGGGATAGCCAGCAGAAATCAGCTGACAGGATCTGGGATAGCCAGCAGAGATCAGCTGACAGGATCTGGGATAGCCAGCAGAGATCAGCTGACAGGATCTGGGATAGCCAGCAGAAATCAGCTGACAGGATCTGGGATAGCCAGCAGAGATCAGCTGACAGGATCTGGGATAGCCAGCAGAAATCAGCTGACAGGATCTGGGATAGCCAGCAGAAATCAGCTGACAGGATCTGGGATAGCCAGCAGAAATCAGCTAACAGTATCTGGGATAGCCAGCAGAAATCAGCTGACAGGATCTGGGATAGCCAGCAGAGATCAGCTGACAGGATCTGGGATAGCCAGCAGAGATCAGCTGACAGGATCTGGGATAGCCAGCATACACCAGCTGACAGGATCTGGGATAGCCAGCAGAGATCAGCTGACAGGATCTGGGATAGCCAGCATACACCAGCTGACAGGATCTGGGATAGCCAGCATACACCAGCTGACAGGATCTGGGATAGCCAGCAGAAATCAGCTGACAGGATCTGGGATAGCCAGCAGAAATCAGCTGACAGGATCTGGGATAGCCAGCAGAAATCAGCTGTCTGTCATACCTACAACCCATAAAGCCGCTATATCCGTGCAGGGAGTCGGCCACTCTACTAAACGATGCCCTAGTGATTCGCGAGAAGACCCTCGGCCCGGAGCACCCTGCGGTGGCCGCCACGCTGAACAACTTGGCTGTGCTGTACGGCAAGCGAGGCAAATATCGCGAGGCGGAGCCGCTGTGCGAGCGAGCCCTGGCCATCCGGGAGAAAGTGCTGGGACCGGCGCATCCGGATGTGGCCAAACAGTTGAATAACTTGGCTTTGCTGTGCCAAAATCAGGGCAAATACGAACAGGTGGAAAAGTACTATCAACGGGCGCTTAATATTTATGTTCAAGCTCAGGTAAGGGATCGCTTGGTTGGGTCTGCTTACGCTAAATCCCAGCATTAGCTGTTAGCCTTACGTGTAGCTTCTGGCATTAGCTTTCAGCATTAGCCTTAGCTTCCAACATTAGCTTCTAGCTTAGCCTTAGCTTTCAGCATTAGCTTTAGCTTCCAAAATTAGCTTCTAGCTTAGCCTTAGCTTTCAGCATTCGCCTTAGCTTCCAACATTAGCTTCTAGCTTATCCTTAGCTTCCAGAATTAGCTTTCATCATGAGATTCCAGCATTAGCTTTCAGCATGAGATTTTAGAATTAGCTTTCAGCATGAGATTCCAGAATTAGCTTCCAGCATAAGATTCCAGAATTAGCTTCCAGCATAAGATTCCAGAATTAGCTTCCATCATTAGCCTTAGCTTCTAGCATTAGATTTTAGCCTAACCATCGCTTCTGGCATTAGCTTCTAACTTAGCCTTAGCTTCCAATACTAGCTATCCAATATCACCTATCGGATAGCAACAAAGTAATCAATCAATTAAAGTCGCGGATTGAAAAGATTAAACAACCCCTCTGCAGGGCCCGGACGATCCCAACGTGGCCAAGACAAAGAACAACCTGGCCTCAGCCTACCTGAAGCAGGGCAAGTACCGCCAGGCCGAGCAGCTGTACAAAGAGGTGCTCAGCCGGGCTCACGAACGCGGCGAGTCCGGCCGCAGCGGCCAGCCGATCTGGATGCTGGCCGAGGCTCGCGAGGAGAGCCGTCGAACTGGCCAGCAGCAGCAGCAGCAGCAGCAACAGCAACCCTTGGACGTCTTCTGCAAAGAAGACCAAGCAATCATCGGCACGACTCTGCGCAATCTGTCGGCAGTTTATCGTCGGCAAGGCCGCATCGACGCGGCTGAAACTGTCGAGGAGGTCATGAAAGTGTCGCCATCCTTTGGCGCTTCATCCGGTCAGGCGCAGCAGCAGCAGCCGATGCAGTCGCCGCCGCAGCAGCAGCAGCAGCAGATTCCGCAGCAGCACCCGATGCAGCAGTCCTATCATCACCAGCAGCAGCAGCCGCAGCTGCACCCGCCACCGCGTACAGTCAGCCAAGAGAATGTCCAAGCCGACGATCCCAGACGGTCGCGATCTTCGCTGCGTCGGCTCAGCGACCGGCTGGCTTCAAAATTCGCCTTCGGTCGGCCGCCGACGCCTCAGCAGCAGCAGCAGCAGCAACTGCAGATGCAGTATCACCAGCAGCAGCAGCAACAGCAGCACAATGCTCCGCTTGGCGGCGGATTCTTTGGCGGCGGCGGCGGCATGAAACGCGCCTCGTCGTTGACTGTGCTGCCAGGAGCTCCCGGTACCCCGCCGAATTGGGCTCGAGCTGCGGCGCCCCAGCAGCAGCAACAGCACTATCAGCAGCAGCAGCAGCAGCGCAGCCGGCGAGGTGGAGGCGGCAGCGGTGCCGGCGGTTCAATGTGGGGTCGGGGTCGGGCCGGTTCGCAGGAGAATCTCTTTGACTCTTAGGACTGAAAAAAATTCAGCTCTTAGATTGGGCCTGTCTACCTGTTTGAGTCCTATAACCCTGAGCGGGACATTCTCGGGATTATCAGTTTGATTTAATTAGTTATCAACTTTAGAAATTAAAAAACTTGGCGACACGGCGTGTGCGAGCGGGCTTGGAATCTGAATAACCTAAAGTACAGTAAGTACTTTTAATGTGCACATCGCCTGGTGTGAATGGCGTGCGGTGCGACATGTACTTTTAATTATGTACATTGTGAAATGTGTGTGCAAAAAATAAATTATGCTATAAAATAATCTTAATTAGTCAATGAACAAATAGGTATATCGGTCTATCAATTCCTATTTATGGTATAACAATAGCAGAGTCACTGAGACCAATTAATTAAATTTTATTCCCTAATCTTCCTGCTGTCTGATAAACTGTATTCCCACAGGGTGTATAGATAATTCCAAGTCAAATTTACTATTGGTAGTTACGGCTATACTTTCCTTACTGTAATTAACTATGCTGCCTTGTGCCTTCGGTTAGTTTTGCTTTGCTTTGCTTCTATCTATATAGGGAATTATTTTACCTGCCAGTGCTACTTTAATTAGCAATTAAACATTTATGAGCACCCGGGTTTTATAAAGCTGAACAATTATAGATGGTTATATCATACGTGCTAGGCGATGTTTTAACTTGCGCACCTATTCTATTGTTATCTCGTATCGTATTTGTCTTATCTTTTGTTCTTAATTAGTTTACACATGGCTGTGGCACCTGCCTAGGTCGATAATTTAAAATTAATTATCGTCCTACGGCCCCCACTGGTTCTCTATAAATATTAAGTATACATTTGCGTTATTTCGTTTTTGCTCTAATATATTTAGTGGTTTTGCTCTGCTCTGTTGCTAACTGTTTAGTCTTGTGCGTTTTTTGCCCAATAAATTTATACAATTTATAAAATATCCCCTTCTCGCTGAGTTGTCCAGTGCTTCATCCAGTTAATAGTTGGTTGGTTTATAGCCCGCAATGATCTTTTCACACCTTGATGCATACGAGTCTCAGCATCCACACAAATATACATAAGATTCCAAACCCCCCTGTCCCCACAATGTACACTTTATAAAGACCGAAGAACCCCTCTCTCCTCACAATGTACACTCTACAGAGTCCGAAACCCTCTCTCCTCACAATGTACACTCTTTAAGAGTCCGAATCACTCTCTCCCCACAATGTACACTCTACAGAGTCCGAAACCCTCTCTCCTCACAATGTACACTCTTTAAGAGTCCGAATCACTCTCTCCCCACAATGTACACTCTCCAGAGTCCGAAACCCTCTCTACCCACAATGTACACTCTACACTCATCCTATAATATCCGTTTAGATATCTTTCCGATTGCCTTGCCCCATTGGACCCAACCACTTAAGTTGTTTTCATTAACGGCTAGATAGAAACTTTTTACTTTTCTACTTAGTTTTCAAAGTAGTAGAATTCGTGTTTTTATATTGTTTACATTTCTAAGGTGTTTCCTGTAAAATTTGAAAATAATTTTGTTCAAGATATTCTTTTAAATTTCTTTTAAAATTAATTTGTCTGTTTAATAAGATTTTAATTACGGTAATTCAACTATTATATTGCTTTTTGGAATCTGTTTTATTTTTGCTAATTTGCTAACACTTACATAGACATATTCTCGGTTACTTTTAATGGTTCTTTTACTCTATGATATTTGGGCTGTATTATGTATTATTTTGCACAATCTAATTTGCTTATGGTGAGCTCTTTCTCTTAGAAAACTTTATAAATAATAGCTACCTGTAATAATCGTAAGATCGTATCCTAACTGCGTCATCGGTTCAGTCTACAGATTCAAACCGCATTCCAATTTTGTCTGTTATTGTTGTTTTATTAAAAAAACTCCATTCATTGCTGTCTCACTTCAGTTTGAACCACATATACTAAATTAACTAGATGGGCCACTCAGATACTTAGCAAAACAGCTTTCTACTTTCAATTCAGTAGCAAAAAAGAATACGTAAGCTATTTTATAAAAATAAAGGCAGCTGAAATGACTTCGATAAGTTTAGAAGCCCAAGCTTGCAGGCGCGTAAACAACTTGCTAATTGGTTTAGCAATAATGTACATTGGCCAATCCACTGAAATGTACATGGCAGCTTTAGGCTGGAATTCCGAGAAGGGCAATAAAAATTGGGGCGGGCGGGGGGTAGTGTGGAAGAAAGGCGCGGTTGGAGGGTTTAAGCTGGGCTGGGGTAATAGCCAATAATTGAGCCTTGGCTTTAAAACTCATTAAAATGATTGTTTAACTTACTACTGAACTGAAAGTAGCTGACACGCAAATGTGCTGAGTGGACCATCTAGTCGTTCTAGTAGCTGTGGCCTGGACTAAATCCTAACTCAAATTATTCATTGTTGGTTTCTAATGTACGTCATGGAGGATTGAAGTCTCATAATTCCATAAATTCAATTCTTCAGTTAACAGCCATTCTCACATATTCATCAGATAAGTTTAATTCTAAAATTAAATCATTTATCGTCTATGAAACAATTTGTTGCTTGTAAAATTATATAATAAACGGTTTATTAGGTGTTCCTCCTTGGTTTGTTGACATTTATAAGTCTTTATTATTGTTATTATTATTATACACTTCTCAGTGCTGACGCGTACTAGTTAAGTGATTTGCACTTTTCCAGCCAGACAGGTTTGTCCTTCTATCATCAAAATTTTACACATTGGCTGTACCGTGCTTGCACATGTTATTTCATTTATGAAAATAATCAATAATGCTTTGTATTATTTGTTGACCTGACAGATATGACAGACAGCAACAGAGTGCATCAAGTTTCTGTTTCAATTTCATAGAATTTTGAGAAAATTTTGGCTTTTTCATTCATTTCGCCCGCTCGTCTCCTTGTGGGCTGTCGTAAAAATTGTGAATTGCCTATCTACTAGTTGGCCTTGCTTGTTCATCTTACATCGTGGGCCTCTTTTCATCTACATATCCCCAATATGCTTCCCTAATTTATCCCCAATATGCTACCCTGATTTATCCCCAATATGCTTCCCTAATCTATCCCCAATATGCTACCCTGATTTATCCCCAATATGCTTCCCTAATCTATCCCCAATATGCTACCCTGATTTATCCCCAATATGCTTCCCTAATTTATCCCCAATATGCTTCCCTAATTTATCCCCAATATGCTTCCCTAATCTATCCCCAATATGCTACCCTGATTTATCCCCAATATGCTTCCCTAATCTATCCCCAATATGCTACCCTGATTTATCCCCAGTATGCTTCCCTAATTTATCCCCAATATGCTTCCCTAATTTATCCCCAAAATGCTTTCCTAATTTATCCCCAATATGCTTCCCTAATTTATCCCAATATGCTTCCCTAATTTATCCCCAATATGCTACCCTGATTTATCCCCAATATGCTTCCCTAATTTGTCCCCAATATGCTACCCTAATTTATCCCCAAAATGCTTTCCTAATTTATCCCCAATATGCTTCACTAATTTATCCCCAATATGCTTCCCTAATTTATCCCCAATATGCTACCCTAATTTATCCCTAATATGCTTCCCTAATCTATCCCCAATATGCTTCCCTAATTTATCCCCAATATGCTTCCCTAATTTATCTCTAATATGCTTCCCTAATCTATCCCCAATATGCTACCCTAATTTATCCCCAAAATGCTTTCCTAATTTATCCCCAATATGCATAACTAATTTATCCCCAATATGCTTCCCTAATTTATTCCTTATATGCTTCACTAATAATTATCCCCCATATGCTTCCCTAATTTATCCCCAATGTGCTCACTTTCCTTATTTATCCCCAATATGCTACCCTAATTTATCCCTAATATGCTTCCCTAATTTATCCCCCATATGCTTCCCTAATTTATCCCCAATATGCTTACTTTCCTAATTTATCCCCAATATGCTTCCCTAATTTATCCCCAACATGCTTCCCTAATTTATCCCCAATATGCTTCCCTAATTTATCCCCAATATGCATAACTAATTTATCCCCAATATGTTCACTAATTTATCCCCAAATATGCTTCCCTAATTTATCCCCAAATGCTTCACTAATTTATCCCGAATATACTTCCCTAATTTATCCCCAATATGCATAACTATTTTATCCCCAATATGCATAACTAATTTATCCCCAATATGCTTCCCTAATTTATTCTTTATATGCTTCACTAATTTATCCCCAACATGCTTTACTAGTTTATCCCCAAATACGCTTCACTAATTTATCCCCAATATGCTTCCCTAATTTATCCCCAATATGCTTCCCTAATCTATCCCCAATATGCTACCCTGATTTATCCCCAATATGCTTCCCTAATCTATCCCCAATATGCTACCCTGATTTATCCCCAGTATGCTTCCCTAATTTATCCCCAATATGCTTCCCTAATTTATCCCCAATATGCTTCCCTAATTTATCCCCAATATGCTTCCCTAATTTATCCCAATATGCTTCCCTAATTTATCCCCAATATGCTACCCTGATTTATCCCCAATATGCTTCCCTAATTTGTCCCCAATATGCTACCCTAATTTATCCCCAAAATGCTTTCCTAATTTATCCCCAATATGCTTCACTAATTTATCCCCAATATGCTTCCCTAATTTATCCCCAATATGCTACCCTAATTTATCCCTAATATGCTTCCCTAATCTATCCCCAATATGCTTCCCTAATTTATCCCCAATATGCTTCCCTAATTTATCCCTAATATGCTTCCCTAATCTATCCCCAATATGCTACCCTAATTTATCCCCAAAATGCTTTCCTAATTTATCCCCAATATGCATAACTAATTTATCCCCAATATGCTTCCCTAATTTATTCCTTATATGCTTCACTAATAATTATCCCCCATATGCTTCCCTAATTTATCCCCAATGTGCTCACTTTCCTTATTTATCCCCAATATGCTACCCTAATTTATCCCTAATATGCTTCCCTAATTTATCCCCCATATGCTTCCCTAATTTATCCCCAATATGCTTACTTTCCTAATTTATCCCCAATATGCTTCCCTAATTTATCCCCAACATGCTTCCCTAATTTATCCCCAATATGCTTCCCTAATTTATCCCCAATATGCATAACTAATTTATCCCCAATATGTTCACTAATTTATC
Organism: Macrostomum lignano; assembly: GCA_002269645.1. Lineage (NCBI taxonomy): Eukaryota > Metazoa > Platyhelminthes > Macrostomidae > Macrostomum > Macrostomum lignano. Next base: position 34,930 of record NIVC01001184.1, read on the forward strand.
CCCAAATATGCTTCCCTAATTTATCCCCAAATGCTTCACTAATTTATCCCGAATATACTTCCCTAATTTATCCCCAATATGCATAACTAATTTATCCCCAATATGCATAACTAATTTATCCCCAATATGCATAACTAATTTATCCCCAATATGCTTCCCTAATTTATTCTTTATATGCTTCACTAATTTATCCCCAACATGCTTTACTAGTTTATCCCCAAATACGCTTCACTAATTTATGATCCGTCTGTGTGCAGCGCTGCTTGAAAAGAAACTGGGTTTATCCAGATTTTAAAAAATTTAAATCAGAGAATAGGAAACGGATCGAGTGGAGAATAATCTGGTCTGAAGTCTCTCTCAAGAAATAGTTTTTATTCGGATTGACCCCCCCCCCCTTGTGACAGTTCAAGGGGCCTGCTCAAAGGTGATACTCGTAATTACTGGCCAAGAGCTGCTAAGGTGTGAGAAAGCTAACTACAAGAATTGACTAGGGCGGGGGGTTATAGGAGACGTTGCACAGCTTTGAACAGGAAATTAGCTTTTCTTTCACCTTTAGGCGTTGAACATTTTCGCTCGGATAGGCATAAGGGCAAGAGCAGACCGCATAGGTGTCCCCAGAGCTCATGGGAGCCTCTCTCGCCTCACTTCGTCAACAGGGATTATCTGATGCTGGCCAGAGCAGCTCCTGTACGTTTGGGTGTACCCCCCTCCCATGTGCTCTGCCTTTGGGAAATTCATCGGTACCTTGGTCATCGTATTCGTTTTAGTCTTCTTGTGTGTATTTTTGACTCGTCTACAAGCTAGCATGCATGGCTAGGCAGTCAGAGTGAGTGCGTTCTCAGCTTACAAAAAATAAGGCAGTTAAAATTGAGAGCACCAGTAGCAATTACCTGTTTTTTTTACCACAGGCAAGGTTAAACAAAGCAAAGAAAGAAATTTATCTAACTAGAATGCTTTTGTTTATAAAGTAGCTCGAATGACAGTAAAATTAGCGAGATAGGCAGGAGGCGGCTGCACGAACGAGCCTGAAGAGTGGCGACGAAACGGCCACCCCCCACGGAGGGGTCTGCTTTCTTGTTAAGGAAGGTGTGGATTTCGCTGAGTACCGTCTGCCGCATATAGACGTGACCCGCACTGCTGCTGAAGGCTCGGCCATCTCGCTCCACGATAAACGATTACCTCGACCAATTCACATCATCAACCTCTACCTCCCGCCGGTTCGAACCGCCGACGGGCGCCCTGACGGCTTTGACCCGGACTGGCTCCCGACCGGCCCGGACGTGTTCATCCTCGGAGACATAAACGCACACCACGGCATGTGGGAGGATAACTGCGACTCCGAAGACCAGCGAGGCTCCGCTTTCGAAGACTGGGCCACCACCAATGATTACGTGGCCCTCAACGACGGCGGCCCGACCAGAGTCAACGCCAGAGGCTCTACCAGCAGCCCCGACGTCTCCTTCGTCCCTGCCAGCTGGCAGGACAAGCTAGATTGGAACACCGGCAAACATATCGGATCTGACCACCTGCCCATCATTATTGACGTCATAAACCTAAACCCGCTCCCTGTGAAAAACGACAGGAAAAAGAGGCACACTCGCTTGGCTTATCACAAAGCAGACTGGGACAAATTCCGCCTTATCATCAGCGAGCGCCTTAAAAACTGGACCGCTAGACCACCAAAGACTGCCACTGGAGCTGCCAGCAAGCTCACCGACGCGATCACGGAGGCGGCCCGCAAAGCGATACCGCAGGGATCCCGCCGCGCCCCAATTGCTTGGTGGTGCCCAGAAGCTGAAGCAGCGTGCGCAGCCGACGCCAGGCTCTTGAAGACCTCCGAGCCAACCCCAACGACGACCAACTCGCCCAGGCGTTCCAGGAGGCGGCAGCGCACGCCACCGCCACCATCCGCAACGCCAAGGAAGCCCTGTGGCGCGACTTCATCAGCGACAACTCCAGCGAGCTCAAGTCGACTGACCTGTGGCGCATCATCCGCGTCCTCGACGGCCGCACCGCGGCCGCCCGCCCATCAGGGGCGATCCAAAACCCACAAGGCCGCTTCGCCACCTCCAACCGCCAGAAAGCCGATCTTTTCTGTCAAGAGTACGCCAACGTCGCCAAAATCCCGAAAGACAAATCGGCCGACAAAGACATCCGAAACGAATCCAGAAGAGCTGTGCGGGACATTTGCAGCTGTCAAAACCACCGGACGGGCCTGTGCGCCGACTTCCCGATGGAAGCTCTGACCAGAGCCATCAGAGGTATCCCCAGCAGATCGGCACCGGGCATCGACGGCGTTTCGAACCTAATGCTCAAAAATCTGCCAACCCAAGGCCTGGAGCTGATGCTGCTTGCCATCAACATCTCCTGGCGTACCGCTGAAGTCCCGGCTGCGTGGCGTCTGGGCGACATTCGACCGATCCCCAAACCCGGAAAAGATCACAGCATCACGGCGAGTTTCCGCCCTATCTGCCTTCTCTCTTGTACTGCTAAAATCGCCGAGCGGCTCGTTAACGAACGCCTCGCCTTTCATCTGGAAGAGAATAAACTGCTAAATGCAGCCCAAGCTGGATTCCGCCGGAACCGCTCCACTGAGGAGCAGATTACGGCGGTCACCCAATACATCTTCGACGGCTTCCAAGCTCAGAAACCAGCGAAGCGGACCGCCCTACTCTTAGCTGACTTCTCCAGAGCGTACGAGCGCGTGTGGCGTAAAGCCCAAATCGCCAAGCTAAACAGAAAAGGGACGCCCACGTGTATGAACCGGTGGATTAAAAACTTCATCAACGACCGCCGTGCCCTCGTCACCTGGGACGGGGTCCGCAGCCGCGTCCGAATCTTCACCGAGGGCCTACCGCAAGGATCCGTTCTCGCCCCGACGCTCTGGGACGTGTACATCGACGACCTGCTCGACGACGCCCCCGAAGACGTCCTGGCGGTCGGTTACGCCGACGACACCACCTTCGGCGCCCAAGGCCACAACCTCAAAGAGTGCGAGTCGAGACTGCAGAGAGCGGCCGATTGGCTTGTTACCTGGTCCCAAACCTGGAAGGTGGACCTCAACAAGTCCAAGTCGGTCGTTTCCTTCTTCTCCCTCGATCCCCGTGAGGTAAATGGCAAAGCGAGACCGAATATCAGGCTCGGCGACGTCCAGGCCCCGTTCGAACCTCACCCAAGACTCCTGGGCGTGCACCTCGACTCCCAGCTCACGTTCCGGCACCATGCGTCGGTACAAAAACAAAACCTCCAAAAGAGGACCAACGCTCTCCGCTGCCTAGCCGGGCGTGACTGGGGCCAGGACCCTGGGCTCCTGTCGCAACTCTACAGAACCTACGCTGAGTCGGCTGCTCTTCACGGCGCGGCAGCCTGGTTAAACTTCGCGTCGGACGCCTGCAGACAACTGGTGGAATCTGCCCACAACGAGGCTGCCCGTGTCATCTCAGGATGCTGCAAATCTACGCCAACAGCCGCGCTCCTTATCGAAGCCGGACTCCAACCCCTGGCTCACAGTGCGGCGGCCGCGGCAGCGACGCTCCTGGACAAAACGCTCCGCCAACGCCAAGCCACCCCGCTCCGCAACATCGCCGACAGAGAAGTCACTCCTCGCATCCGCGCTCACGGCGGAAACGGCAACTTCCGCAGATGTTGGCGCAGGTGTGCCAGAGAGCTGACCCACAGAGCCGGACTGGCTGAGCTCCAAATCGAAACCGACAACGAGCTGGTGCCTCCGTGGTCATCCTCGACCAGCTTTCACATCCAAGACGCCCTCATAGTTAAGTGCTCACGCGACGACCCACCGCATGTTCGCAGGGCCGCGGCGCTGGAGACCCTAGCGTCGCTCCCCCCGCTGACCTGGAACTCTGGACGGACGGGTCGGCAGCAGGGGGTACCACCAACGGCGGAGCAGGAGCTGTCCTCTACACCCGCGGTTCGTCGACGCGCTTTCTGAGAGCTCCGGCGGGGAGCCTGACCTCGTCCTTCCGTGCGGAAGAATGCGCGCTTAGGCTCGGCCTCCAAGCAGCTTTTGACGCACTGCCGTGGCCGGGAAACCGCGAGCTGCGCTGCGCGACCGACTCCCAGGCCCTGCTCCGCTGCCTCAAAGGCGGCCCAAGCCCGCGGCTCTCCCCTTGCTGCCGCGACATACTGCGCATCTTGGGACGCCTCCCGCCTGGCCATCACGTGACCCTGCAATGGATCCCGGGCCACTGCGACCTTCGTCGCAACGATCTCGCCGATGCCACTGCCTGCGCTGCTGCCACCCTTGATCAGACCAACGCACCCTGGATCACCGCAGCGCACGCTCTGCCATTCTGGCGACGGCCCACAACGACTTCATCCGATCGTATGAGACAAACGAGCACTGCAGCACCCACCGCACCTGCATCAACGGCCGACGACCCAAACAGCAAACCTCCATGAACCGTAAGGACAGAGTCCTGCTAGCCCAACTACGCTCTGGCCACTGCCCGATACTCCGACAGTATCGGCACCGCATCGGGCTGGAACCGGAGGCCACCTGCCCGGCCTGCGGGGAGGCCCCGGAGGACCTCAAACACCTGCTCCTGGAATGTCGCGCCACGACCGAGACCAGACGACAAATTCTGGGCGAGAACCCGACGCTGGCCATCCTCCACGACGACGGCCCGCGCGCACTGCACTTCCTCCAGGCGGTAGGGGCGCAAACCCGCCCCCCGGATATTAACCCGGCCGGGAATTAACAACAACAACAGCCTGAAGAGTCGCAGCTAGACTCACGCGAATTTTGACGACACAAAGACAGTAACTTCTAGACCTAGTCTAGGCTGCGGGTGGGGGGGGGACTTTCACAGGCTCAAATTTTCATAACGCATAAAAAATCGCTTTAAAAAGTATTGTGTTTATCAGTTTAGTTGAACTGCACTCAGCCATCGATAATAAAGTCGCTTCTACAGAACTGCACTCGGCCATAGACAATATAGCCACTTCTACAGAACTGCACTGGCCATAGACAATATAGCCACTTCTACAGAATTGCACTGGCCATAGACAATATAGCCACTTCTACAGAATTGCACTGGCCATAGACAATATAGCCACTTCTACAGAACTGCACTCGGCCATAGACAATAAAGCCACTTCTACAGAACTGCACTCGGCCATAGACTATACGAGAGCCAATCAAAGCCACACTGCCACACAACTGCACTCGGCCATAGACAATAAAGCCGATCAAAGCCACTACCACAGAACTGCACTCGGCCATTGACAATGGAGTCAAGACAGCTCGCAATTCCAAGCCGCACTCTCCCACACACTGCAAGCCAAGCCAGCTGTTGAGTCCCTTCTCTGTGGATAAAAAGTCAATCAAGCTAAGAGAAATTTTAGTTCAATGACACGAATGAAACACCTAGAAGCTGCTACGCTAATTTACAATCGAACAATTTAAGAAAAAACTGAAATGGCTTTGCAAGCGAAGCACGAGAAAGGGAGAAGTGATAATGACGTAACCTGGGCTGCATGAAAACACTTGTGCAACACCTGGGCTCTGACGCTGAAAGGTACAGCCACCAGGCCTTGTCCCTTAGACTTTGTCCACCTCTGGATGGTGCGTTAGCTGACGTTCCAGCTAAGATCCCATTATCTAGACAGCGGGTCCGGGTTGTTTGAAGGTATACGCTAAAGGCTTGGCCGCTAACCAGTTATCTTTGCAGTAGTACACCCGATAAGAACTCCCACTAACGAAACGGGAACTCCCGGTCTATAGCAGACTAAGGTTCTTGACCCCAAGTGTGCTACAGTAGCTCGTAGAAATGGCTGGTTTAAGGGACTCTATGCGAGGCATACAAGGACAGTCTAGTCAGTGCTGAAAATGAGGACTTTTGCATAGTCTTTTTAGCTGGTGAGCGGTTTAGATTAGACTAAGATTCCCTCCTAAGCCCCAGGATCCCAAGGGTAGATAATAGGTAACGCCATTCTAATGTCTTTCCTCCTAGATGGATTCGATGCAGCAGGGGATTTGGAAGTGCCAGAGCTCTCTCATGGTGCAATCTTACAGGGATTTACTTAGAAACACTGTTACTGCTATGATTATTTGGATGTATTTGGCTCATACTCGGTGATTTTGCACTCTGATCCTCAGCTTCTATCCCATGCCCCGCGACAGGCGCACTCCCTACTCGCACTTCATGCCACGATTTATGGCAGATGAGAAATTAGACCGAATCAAACAGTTTTGAATGGCTATTGCCCTAAATTTCTGGCCCTGTGAACTTGGCACAAAAAAATCGGTTAATTATCAAAGTGTGATAGATTGAGAATTAATATTAAAAGATGGTAAGCAATAGGAGTGGAGACCTGGCTGACCATGCACAAGGACAGCGCAAAAAAGGAAAATACCTTAATAGACACGGCAGGACTGCTTGGCGCGGTGGTCGTCAGGTGGTCACGGTGACGGCTGCAGTCAGCGTCTCAACGTGATGACCAGAAGTATTGGATTGGGTTGGACGTTAGGAGGGTCGCAAATGATGGAGGGGAGAACAGTTAGCGGATGTCTATGGGGAAGATCCTGAGGATCTGGGAGCAATCAAAGTGTTTAGGGGAAATCAGCTTGGTCCTAGGGGGGGGGGGGGGAGAATAGCTTGTAGAACTTCAGAGGGGATGATTGGAGTACGCGGGAACGAGTCGTGGGATGTGGGCGGAACTCGCGGATCGCGCTGGCAGGAAGGCTCCGGTTCGAGTACTGAGTCCCCCGGGGCCGACGGTTGCCACTGGGCTCAAAGAGGGCTCCTATTTATAGCCCTGAGATCACGCGTCACGCAATCACGTGAGCGTGACCTGTCCTTGACCTCCGCTACCAAGCAACCCTGATGACGTCATCCGCCAGCCGCGCTATGATTGGACAAGAAATTTAGGTCGGTTGCAGCGGAGAAAAATGATTTATGATGGGGGGATTGCGTAACGGGCGGGAAAAAGCTTGGTGAGATAGGGGTCATAAAACTGTCACACGCATGAGTGATTTCGAACAATAGAAAGGAGGGGTGGGTGCGCGAGGGATTGGGGTGGGTGATAAGCATGAGTCATCACGGGGGCGCAAGGGAGGGTGCGCAAGAGTTAGTGGGGAGGCCCAGGACGTGTCTACATCAATTATTGTCGAGATAAGAACTGAGACTTTCCAGCTCGTATATTTGCATGTACCCACCGCATACTTCACTGGTGCACAGGCTTTGAAATACGTTTTTCCTGATAATGCACAAAATCAAGGATCAAGATAATCAGTTTAACTTTTTGTAACCAGCTGGTGAATGCCGATGTCTCGATCTAGTTATGACGTTCATTTCAGTCAATTTCATTCCAATTGGTACTTAACTGCTCAATTCCTCTTGGCTCTGCGTGGCCGGGGATTTCTGGCCTCTCCAAGCCAATCCCCTTGAGCAGTGGGTTCCCAGCTCTTCCCCCGCACTGTCCGCGCCTGCCTAATTTAAGGAGAGTTCGAATTTGCTTCCTCGCAATTCATTGCGCCACTCCGATGAGCAGTCTAATGAGCTCCATCATGAGCAGCCTGCAGCAGCTGCCTCATTCAGGCAGATCGGCTGTTGCTCCGGCTTCCACGACAGTTGCTATCAGCTCTCAGCATCAGCAGCAGCAGGAGAAGCAACAGTCCGCCGCCAAGGCATCCAAGCCGCCGGACCTGTTGAAGGCACTCGCGTCGGGTTTTCTGTTGACTGCGCAAGGCTGCCTAGCGGCCGGGACCGAGCTGGTGAACATTATCGACGGCTGCACTCGGTTCAAGCACGGCTTGGGCTTGATTAATGCCTGTTTAAGCCTCTACCTGGCCTTCCACTGTCTGATGATGCACCGAGCTCCTGAGCACCTGCTCAGCACAGCCGCAATCCGGTCCGTGCTGGCGTCAGCAGCCGGTCTAATCCTGCTCAACACGTGCACTTTCAGCGTGTTCTACATCACGGCCAGCTGGAATCTGGCAGCCTGCGACCCGGGCACCCTGGCACTGCTGGGAGTGTCCACCATCGCCAGCTTCTGCGTCGGGGCTCCGTCCGCCTTCATGGCTGGCGTGCTCATTCGCAGCAACTGGCGACTCAACGTCGGCTGCTGCTGCGGTCATCAGAGAGGCCTGGCCTGACCTTCAAGTGTTTTTAAGCGTTGCGCTCAGTGAGTCCAAGGATGATTTTAGCGGGGCGGGAAACTTTGTTTCTTAGAAAATAGTTGAAGACTGGCTTAATGCAGAAAATACAATTACGCTATTTTGTGCTGACAAAAACCCGGAAACTTCTATCTCGGTAGTGTATTTTTGCATAAGCCAGCTATTAAATATTTTCTAAGAAACAAAGTTTCCTGTCCTACTAAAGTCGTACTTGAGGTACTTTAGTTTAATCGCAGATTGTTGTGTAATAACGCTGAGATATAGTTAATACTCAATGAAGAGATTGTACACTGCCATAGGTGTAATTCCCCTTGACAACGTAGCATTCCAGGATACCAGGGGGTTGGTTTCTAATCAAACTGAAAATTTCTTATCTGGGTGGTTTTGTACTTTCTTTCGTCGAAAGTTGACCTTGAAGTAGACGAAGGCTACTCTCGATTTTCTTAGAAATGAACGTCATGTGATCCACTTTGCCTGTGCGCCTCGTCTATTCCCCCAGTGTTAAATGAGCGGAGATAATCAGTAGCGTAACTCCGCTACCATAGACAAAGCAACGCCATAGACATGGCTAGTGGAGATAAGGCATTATATTCGGGTCGCACATGCCGTGGATTACATACAAAGAATCGCCTGATACTAGATGAGCCATACAGAATCTCTTCGTATCAGGCGATTCTTGTTTATATTTCTCGTATCACCTGCAGTGCATTTAGTATGCTCCAAGGACAACTTGATAACTCAGGACCGGAAACGAGCCAATCATTTGGCAAGCCTCCGGCGTCTTCATTCTTCTTCTTCTTCTTCTCGCCTTTTTATCGCCTTGCGGCATAGGCGCGTCGTCCCGTCACGGGCCGGTCCGGTCAGTTTTGGCAGATCTTTCTGTGGCGTGCCAGGTTAGTGGCAGCCATCTTCTTACCACATCCTTCGCACAACGCTTCCTTCCATCTTATACTTAAAGGCGTCTTCATTTGGCTGGAGATGCAGGTCCTCGTCTTCTTCATCTTCACCCTCATCCGCTGTTAGCCAGCCTTCCTCCTCCTCTAGTTCGGAGTCGGTATCCGGATCAAAATGCACTTGAGCAGCCATGACAAACACTGTCCGATACTTAGAAATTATTGCACTAAATAAAGCTGCTGATCGATGATTCCGTTAAATAATTGGCACTTGACTTTTATCATGTAGCTTCAAGCTTTCTTGATTTGATGAATCCCACAATTTTACTGTGTCATTTATACCCACCCACCCGTCCATCTGCACCCCACTCCAGCTTGTTTTTTGCTTTCATGTTTATCCTTTATTGCTACGAGTATAAGCTAATCCGCCTGCTATCGCAGGCTACGGCTGTGTCAAAAATATGCTGAAATAGTCTATGGCCTGCTCTGCAGGCCATTCCACAAGCTACGCTGGTGAATAGAATCCCAACCAGCAGTGTAGGGGTTGAACGAGCCTCATACTTTTTTCGCCATGAATTGGCTCGTTTCCGGTCCTGAGTTATCAAGTTGTCCTTGGTATGCTCTAGACAACGCTGTAGGGGATTTGCCCATAGAGAAATTCGATAAGGTAAAATCCGCTCTAAACAAATCCGATCTTCTAAGCAAATCGAGTGTAAGGATTCTTTTACTTTAGTTGTTCATGAGCAAGAAGTTCTTGAACTACTTCACCAATGATTAACGAGAGCGTGTATGACCGGTTTTTATAAAGACCTGCTTCAATAGTGCAGCCCGAAAGTCAGTCGGTATACACGAGTCTGCTCAGCCGGCAAGCACACGCACGCACTCAACACACACTGCATGTAGCGGTGGCCTCGTCAGTTTTCCTGTCTGCGAGCTCGAGCAAACTTCCTGCTTTCTCGAGCCAGTGTATAAACTCTACACAGACGCGCCAATACTTGAAAAATTATGTTTCTCAACTCTGCTCGCCGGGGAACAGAAGTTAACTTCAAAGAGATGCTGGTTGATTCCATGCTGGTGGTTAGCTTTATACGGAGTTTCTCGACAAACTGTAGCATTTTGCAAGCTACACAATTTTACCCTTGATTTTGAACAAGGAGAACTTCGAAACTGACAAACTCCTCTTTAATATTGACACTCTATGGTCGGGCACTCAAAATCTACAATCAATATTGACAGATCGAGCTTCATTTTTGACAACTCCGAATCAATATTGAACAGTTTACAATCGATTTTGACTAAGACATTTTTTGAAATGGATTTTGAAAATTTTTACCAAGTTTTCTCTCTTGAGGGGGGTACTTGCTATTTGGGAGAGGGGGTACTGGCTGCATGTATCTACGAGTACATGTGGGAATCTTTCTATCCAGGGAAAAATGAAAAATGAAGCAGACTTTTTGGGTACACAAACCATAGAGTGTCAGTTTTGAAGCAACTCTGTCAAAATAGAATCGGACTTTGCAGCCCAACCAGTCAGGCTATTTTAGTCTGTGTGTCTAAAGGATGGAGAAAAATAAATTTTATCAATACTTGTAGATCCAAAAAGCAAAGTCAGAATAAGCTGATTTTGCACAGCTCACTTCAGCCCCGTTCAGGCTTTCATTGGAGTAGTAGGAAAGTGGTACCCTCTACCGCCATCGCACGGGATTGGCCGGGGCACCCGGCCAATGAGGGGAGAGGGCGCCCCGAAGACGCCCACCCCGACGCCAAACCCACCCCGACCCCCAAACCCACCCCGACCCCAAACCCACCACCGCCACGCACCCAATCCCGACCCCAAACCCACGCACCCAATCCCGACCCCAAACCAGGCCCCCTCCTGTCCTACACCCCTCCTGTCCTGCACCCCGTGAATCCCATACCAAGACCCCCTCCTGTCCTGCACCCCGTGCATCCCATACCAAGACCCCCTCCTGTCCTGCACCCCGTGCATCCCATACCAAGACCCCCTCCTGTCCTGCACCCCATGCATCCCATACCAAGACCCCCTCCTGTCCTACACCCCTCCTGTCCTGCACCCCGTGCATCCCATACCAAGACCCCCTCCTGTCCTGCACCCCATGCATCCCATACCAAGGCCCCCTCCTATCCTACGCCTTGCCCCATTCCATGTAGCAAGGTCTTTCTATCCTGTACCCTAACCAAAACCAATTCCCCCCTCCTAATTCCTAAACCCAAGTCTTATTACCTGTCTCACTTACCGCCTTTAAAGCTAGCCAAGGCAAAACCCTCATTCCATGCTTTGGTTGTACTGTATCTTGCTGTGGCGGGTACAGCGTGAGGTCGTTAGACCTAGAACGCTACTTCTTGGCGGCCAGAGGGCCGCAAGAAGGTCCCGCCACCTCCTGTTACGTTGATGGCTGAGACTTTGTTAAGGCCCGAGTTCCTGCGAAAGGGCTGCTGTGTGGGGGTTGGATTTGGGGTTCGGATTAGTTATTGCTATGGAACAGGAGCTGGTTTCTAAATGGCTGAGTGGTCCCCGGAAGGGCTCCTGATTTGCCGAGAGTTCCTGCGAGAGGGCTGTTGTGTGGGGTTGGATTCGGGGTTCGGATTGGTTATTGCTATGGAGCGGGAGCTGGTGTTACTTACCAACTCCAGTCATATATAATCTCGCGCACAGCCGGAAGGAAAGCTCACAGTTTTTGACAGTGAACAAAATGGAGTTCAAGACATTATCGAACAGATTTCGAATCGGCGTCAGGTCGCACTCGAAGTGCATCAGCTTCAGAAAGTGGTACAAATTTGCCGAAGAGTATCGACCAGGTCTGCCTGGCATGGAGCTCACCGTCCACCAGTTTTGCCACTTGGGCAGCCTGAAGGAACGACTGAAAGAGTTTGCAAGAAAGTGTATCGACGAGCAATGCCTTCTGGGCGGCAACAGGCAAGTGGTTTTGCAAAATGGCGTAATCACACTCTGGCGCCTTCCAACTGTACTCGGACCGCCGGTGCACCTAAGGCATGCCTTACCGCTTCCTACTACACTTTGGCGCGAAGTCTGGGCTCAAAAGCAATGGGTCCTAGACAAAATTGACAAGCGAGAGCCTCCGGTCGAGCCGCCGATCGGCGATCCATGGTGGATGGGATACCACCCTACGGAATCTGAAGAGTGTTCAGCATGGGCAGCAAGGCTTACACTCGACCAACTGATGCAAGTACCTGACAGGCAGTCGGCAGATTGGGACGACCACTGGGGGGCCTTCCAAGCAGTTCAGGCTGAATTTAGAAAGAGATTTACATTCGAAACTCTGGAAGAGCCACCAACAGCTGAGAAGAACCAACAGCCTTCATTCCACCAGCCACCAATGAAGCGACGCGCAATGCATGAAGCGACAACTGGTCATTTCGTCAATTAACTTTTTTTTAATATAGTTTTGAACCATAGTACTGATCATGCACTGTTGTATATATTGCTTTGTCAATACTGGCCATAATATTGCCCCATCATGCTTTGATTCCTGGCGATAATACTGTTTTGTAAATACACGCGACGGGCCTTAATACTGCCCTTCCATTCTTCATAAACTTTTTTTGTGCTAATACGAGCTTTTAACATGTAATTTTATGCTTTGCAATCCATGGACCTGCCAATAAAATAAACAAAAAAAACGTTTCATTTTCGTAAGCATTGTTGCACAAACACAGTCGCATTCGCGTTTATTTTTTCTTATATTTTGTACACAAAAAATACAGAAGTAAAGTTACAGCAAAAATATTATTATTAATACTCGGTGCATAGGCAGATCTCACTACTACTGTTATGCCGTAGAGGAGCTCAGTCAGAGTCCAGCAAAGTAGGTTCGGATGCTTGATCTGGTAGCAAAATGCGGGAGAGGGCATCAGCTGCAGTCTGAGCCTCAACCACGCTGCGAGCACCAGCTATTATACAGCGATATGAATGAAACAAAATCAACTTTACAGAGGCAGTAAACTCGAGCACAAGTCCGTTAAACATTTCCGGCTCATAGGTGCCCCGATGCGGCCATTTAGACTTGAGTTCCCCCAACCGGAGTGGATGCGGACCCGCGGGAAAGGCCGTCACAGAGGTAATAGTCTTGATGCGAATCTGGGGCAGACTGGTCAATCGCAAGAAGTCCGCACACAGCTTCACAATCTTCTCCGTCTCTGCGAGAGCTTCCTCCAGGCTTTTGGCTCCACAGACAGACACTTGTCCGGTCGGATACACCAGCGCGGTTACTCGATGCTGCCCGCTCTTCATCACCACTGCCAGTGTTCGAGGATGAACCAGGCGATGGCGGATTGTGTGATACTGAGGCAGATGAAGAGTCAGGAAATTCGCTAGTTGTGGCAGACCCACCCGGGTCGCCAGGTCGGCTCCTGTCACGATGTTTGTCACGCGAATTGTTGCGACCATCTTTAGACAATCGAGAGAAACGCCAGTGCCTGCTGCAGATCGCTACTTTTATAGACCCGTAGCCGCGAGGCCGCAGCCAATCAGCGTACAGCGCCACTTTGGCCAGGGCGCAGGGCAGCACGTACTTTGAGGCACTCGGAAAGGCTAGGTGTGCGAGGTCGTAAACAGGCTGCAGCAGCAGACGCGACAGGAACTGGCACTTGACATCCCCCTTGCTAAATATCGGGCCTTGCAAGTGAGAGATATCGCTCCAGAGACAAGAGTAGGGTCGGAACCCACTCCTGTCCCAGTCTAGACGTGCCGCTTATTGGTGAGCCAGTAGCAGGTTCGTCGCTGTCCTCTATCAAAGAGCTCAAAGCTGTGCGGCGGCTGGTAGCAATAGTAATGAGCCGTCGTTTGACCGCATGCAAACTCAACCCATGCAATTTCCTTAATCACAAAGTCCTCTGTTTTGTAGAGGTGCGGAAATCCTTCAAAATCAATGACAATCATCTTGGCCACTTGATCCACTTGCCGTATCCTTTCTGAGACTGAGTCTTCTTATAGCCTTGCAGTCGAGGTTTTTTAGGACTGGACTTTTCTTCCCGAGGCTTTTCCAGCAATTTTGTAGTGTTCAGACCAACTGCAGACAGAGGCACGTGGTTTTCTTGAAGACACGTAACAAACTCATTAATCCCATTCGGTGGCTGAAGGTACTTAGAGTACGTATCTTTAACTATGAAATGCAGCAGGTCCACGATATTTGAGTTGTACAACGGTTTACCATTGACAGAAACTTCATACGTATCATCTATGCTAATCGACTTGCACTTTACGGTTATGAAGCTAATCAATGCCTGCAGACGATGATGCCATTTCTGATTCACCGTCAGATATAAAACCTCCTTCCACTGCGGTTCTTTGTGAATTACTGGAGGCTGTTCTTGGGTCGCACTTGCCTGCAGCTGCTGCACGCAACGCTCGTCCCTAATCTTGCGCAACTGTTTTTCCGCCTCTAGCTCGGGTTCACAGACTGTCTCCATGCCCCTCTGATTCACAAGTGCCTCATACTGCAACCGGGGTACCAGTATCATTTCCTTGTACATGTCTTTTTATATAGGTGAGAATCAGAGGAAGACAACGAAGGATATGCGGGTGTGAGAGATTACGCCGAGCCTCTTTCACACTTTTGCTTTGTGCAACAAGCCGGAGAGTATTTCGATATCGCCTGAGTCTCCGCTTCAAGCTATCTTCACAGCCAACTTTTCCTGCTAGTAAGTTGATAATACACTCGACCAAAAAGCAAATGGTGCTTTTATTTGCATAGGTAAGTATGCAGCGACGCAAGGATATAGTGCCCTCACAAAAGACAGTTATTAGTGCAATGTGTTTATCCATGTTTAACTCAGTGCAGAGACTGAGCCATTCTTATAGATAAACTCGCTGCGGGGCCTCATCGGGGAGAAAATTGGCTCTCAGGCGCAGTTCATGGCGTGAAGCAGGGTGAAAATCAAGCAGCAGATAGCGCTGATCTCCATCTCGCACCAATCGATCCATCAGTTCTACTAGCAGAGTGCGCCGTTTGGGAAAGCATTGCTGACTTAAAGCTTGGACCGCAGAGGCGTCTCTGGGGTTGTTGAACAACACCATGTAGGTGCAATTTATGCTAATTGTGCGCCACTCTCTGCCTTTGAAAAATAGATTTTGCGTGATGAGAATGACAAAGCAGGGCTTGTGGTGGGCCTCACGGGTGAACAGATGTCGTAGCTCTCGACTTGCAGCTGCTTCATCCAGTAAATCGTCAATCACAATCAGGTCATGGGGCTGCAGATCCAAATTCGATAATCCTTCACATACTTGCACTCCTAGCCGCCGCAGAGTCGCGTGGAGTTCCGGCTGCGGGCATCCGTGATACCAAATCATCCGCTTGGGAGGTTGGTCGAACAAAGCAGTCGTTGGGACAGCAACCGCAAACAGAATGTTGATTTTCCCGCTCGAGAAGGGCCCGAAACCATCATGCAGCCTCCCATCCGCAGTCTGGAATCAAACACCTTGCAACTGATTTTTGAGTCTGAGTATGATTGCATCGTTTTGAGCCACAGCTGCCGGGTGCAAAACCTTGATGAACAAGGCATTATATGACATTCTCTTATGCAGTCGATGGATCAAGTAAAAAATGCAATACCAGCCGCAAAGAGTTGACGAACTGGGCTGAACAGGGACCGTATTCCATTGTAGCACCATCCGCGTCGGTTTAGTTTTCTTTAACCAGCTCTTCATATTTTTACTCAAGCCTCCCAAAGAGTTGAAAATTTCACAATGCACTTTACTGGTTACTACTCCAGCAATCCAGTGACCGCACTCATCATTCCATGGCTCATACAAAATGAAGCAGCAGGGTCGGCAGGTTGAATCGAAAAATGGTGTCACTGTTCCAACTGTAAAATTTCCGCAATAGGCATCCCGCACAGATGTGGGGCAGCGAGAAATGAACGCTTCCAACTCTTCGGAATTCATGCTCTGCGATAATCCAGCAGCACATCCCTCTCTTTAGTGATTTCCATGCATGAATCATACACGCACAAGCAGATGAGTGTGACTGGCTGTGCGAGAGCGTTGGAAAAGCGAATATCCAGTCGTAGTTGACCCTGCCTATGACCAAACCAGCTGCCTACTTCATCGCCACTTGGACTAAGGTCAAACGCAAGCAGATAGGCACTATTTCGAAATTCATCAAAGCTTATGCAATATTTTCCACTGAGACTGCGGGCAAACTGCAAAAATTCGGATGAGGCTGCTGCTGTGGTTCTATGGGCTGCCCAGTAATTGGCTCTCCATTGACAAACAGGCTTAAACTATTCAACCAAATGCTTGGAACCAAAACGGGTTGTGGTGCAGAGATCCATTGAAAGCAGTCTGGCTGACCATTCCAAGGAGCACAAATTTTGGCAGCTGACCATGCGTGATTGAATCGAGACTCTTGTTTCTTGTCCCAACAGAAAATGTGAATGTCTGAAGCTCTCTTCTATCAAAGTGGTAGAGAGCATTACGCTGTGAGAGCCCCTGTTCATGTGCGAGAGCCACTGTTGGGTTTACTCGGAGACGCCTCAAAAGCAGAATAGCATTGTCGACTTCAACACGGTATTGAACTCCATTATTGGGTACCATCAACGAAAAAGCGCTGCAGTGCCGGGTCAATTTGACCTGCAGGCTGATTTGGTTTAGCAGATACTGCCGGATTGAGAAAATGTCTGAAAACAACGGGCCGGCATATTGCACAACAGCAGAAGCCTCATGCAATCTCGCACGATTTGTGAATCCATGATTTTGCTCCCCAATGGTGTCACTCTCTCCAGCGGTGTCTGGATAATAACCTGCGGCCGCCAGTTCTTGAAGCTGGTTGGCATTGCTGCTGGTCAGCACTTGAAGCATTGCTCGATATGGGTAGAGCTGGTCCCCACCACTCACAACCCGCTGGTTGAGTTTTACAGTGACATCACGAAACAGGCTGGCAAGCGGGAGATTCGATAGTCCGACATGGGCATCATCTTCATTAGTCAGCTCTGCATTGTTTATCACACGAGTTATCCGGCAAGTGACTTGCAGCACTGTGGCGTGCAGATCGGTGTAGTCCTCAGAGGAGGCGTGGCAGTCGAATTCAATCGGTGCATCAGGAGTCGTGAGACTGCCGATGGGATGAAAGTCCGTGAAGTGAGACCTATCCACTCCAATTTCATGCGTCATTGGCTCAAACAGATTGAGCCGTGGATTTGTCCGATACATTATGAGAGTGAATCGAGCACTCGGTTGACTGTTTTTAACGGTATCTTGCGCTTTTTTGTGGGCACTGGCTTGCTCTTCTTTGGTTTGATTTTTGGCGTCTTCTTATGTTTTCTTTTTTTCTGCGATGGAGGTGGTATGCGGGAAAGGAGAACTGCATTTTCATGAGTCTCAGGGGGCAGTCGAGATAGCAGCGATGTGGGATATCCGTGCCCATGAGGAAGTTTGAAGCAACTGCCTCGATAAAACTCGGTCACTTGTCGAATGTCCATGACTCACGCAGCTCAAAAGTCAAGACTGTGGGTACAAAGAGTAATCGGATAGATTCGATACAGTTGATCGGTCGTAGCCGTATTTGCATGTGTGTTAAGCGGTGGTTTGCTGCTATTGGGAAGAATAGCTTATTCTTATAGATGAGTTCCGACCGGTGATCCTGCAAAAGACCACCAATATTCAAAGTCTGCAGTGCTGGAGTAAACTGATTTCCAATACAGCGCGGGCTAATCTGATCGCACTCAACAAGCAGCAAATCCGTATTCCAGGCCGGGTTCATGCCAGGTCGTTCAAAGCATCCTGCCTGCTCGCTATAGGTTGTCTGCGCAGCACCAAAGATTTTCCCCATCTGGCTGTTTTCTGGAAACATAAATCTCTCACAGATCCCAGCCATTTGATAGTATACATAATGGCTAACTGAATCAAGGGTAAATTTAATTAGATGCACATTTATAGGTGTTTCGCCAATTCCAGACTCATCAAAATCTTTTACAATCAGTAAAGCATTTACTGCATCAATCAGCTCATTCAAGTCATTGTAGCGCCCAGCTGGAATTTCAGCACATTGCATTGAACCCTCAAGCTGATAATATAGCGACAATGGATGAGGGATCGTGTAGATGCAGTTGATAAAACTGATTCCAAGCAGACCCAACTCATAGTCCAAAGCAGAATCCAGCAGCACAGGATGCAGCAGCTCAGCAGTAAAGTTGGCCGGGTCATCATCGGGGCCGGACATTACCTGAAATCTTTGCCTTTTCATATTTTTCTTAAGTCTTTTTCGTCAATCCAACTGGGTTTTTCTGAATCGCGCCACTGAACCAAATACCGAATCTTTCCACTCTTCAGCTTCTTAATGTTGAGAACCTTGTCGATGATCCACAGCTTCTTGTTTCCTGTCACTTGCTGCATTTCCGGCTCGTAAAACTTGCCTTCCAACTCTTCACCTCGGGCATCGATCAGAGTGTACATGTATGGATAATGCTTGGGGTGGAGGGACTTGACTTCAAATACTTCCTCACTCCATCCCCTTGTGTATCCCTTGGTGAATGGGTTGGCCAGATTGCGAAGAGAGATTCGCACCATCATTCCTGCCTTGAACTTTGGTCTGGAGACCTTTTCACGAGTCTCAGGAAGCTTCCCATCGTAAAGCCGGTGCCAAATTTCCATCTCGTTTGACTTGTCGACATCAACTGGTCGGCTTTGAATACTCCGATGAATACTCTGGTTGTATGCCTTTGCTAAGGGTTGAAGCACATCGGTCCAGGTTAATGTTGACTTGTGACGGAAGTACCGCCACATTCGGGATTTCAGTGTGCGGTTCCATCTCTCAATGACTGCGCATTTCTGGTCACTACTTGATGTGAATGCATGAATTTTGTGGTTTACGCAGAGGCTCGGAACTGGGTGTTACAAAACTCTTTTCCACGGTCGGTCCGAACTGCTCGTGGGCATCGAGGGTGAGCTCGATTTAGGATCGCTTCGAATCCGGCTGCAACCTCCTCGGCTGTCTTGCGGCGCACCGGCTGAGCCCAGGCAAACTTGCTGAGCACATCAATGCAGCATAAAATATATCGTACGCCGCCATTGTACTTGGCAAACGGTAGCATTTCAACCAGGTCCAGTTCCCACTGGTCATCCATGCCCCGCACCACAATCGGTGCTCGACGAAAGTTTTTGCGTTTATCTCTATGCAGTGTGTAGACATCTTGGTCTTGGAGCCACGTTTTTACCTTTAATTGTAAAAACTGGAAATTGCTAGCAACTAAAAACCTAAGCTGGAATTTTCTAAAAAATCATTGGTTTAGAAGTATATCGTATATACATACCTGCCCTACACTAAACTTGGGTCCGTGCTGTTTGTGCAACTCTCGTTTTAATGCCTGATAGCCGCCATAGCTGCCCGGTCTACTGCAGTCAAAATAAATACCTGGCAGAAGGTTTGAAATTGCCTTTTTCTTTTTCATTTTACCAAATTTCTAGTACCTATCATTTTCTTATGCCAAACACCTGCTTGAAAAAAAAAAACTACCCACCCCCACCAGTTTCTGCGGATTTAGCGTTTCTAGCCTCTGTTGTGCGCGAAAAAGCATGCATGTTTGCACAAAAATACATACATTTCAATGGGAATTTTTACCCGAATGTGTGCACAAAAAACCTCGACACTTTGCATACTTTTTAACACTGTGCACGAAAACTTGCATACTTGTGCACAAAATACATGTATTTCAATAGGGATTTGTACCCGAACCTGTGCATGAAAATTGACGCATTTTGTCGAAAAATTCACGCCGTATTGCATACTTTTAATCACTGGACGAAAACTTGCATACTTGTGGATAAAATACATACATTTCAATGGGGATTTTACCCCAGAGCTGTGCACAAAAAATGACTAATTATAGCAAAAATATTTTTGTGAAAGAGCATTTTTCTCTATTTCTGCGTATTAGATATCATAGAGTAAAGCTTGTATTTATTATTATTCAAAATATAGTATGTTCGTATTAAATTTACATGCATATAGTTGTTTTAAATCAGATATTTACAAAGAAAAAAAAATTTGTGGGAAAAAGAGCTTGCTAGTGTCCAGACAGATCGCACTGGCCGATATACACTAGCCTGTCGAGCACAACATTCGTCTTGAGAATGTGCACTAGAGCTAAATCCCCGTTGAAAATCATCTGATCGCGGAACGTCGGCTGGCCACAGGCTTCCCTGCTGAATAAACCAGCACGTAGTCCACTTGCTTGCGAACATACTCGATGGTCTACAGGGAGTTGTTTAGCAGCTTGTTGCAGTCTTTCTTGAACTCATTCTTGGCCTTTTGCACGACGCTCTATGCGGTAGATAATAACTTGCGGTTGACACGTCAACACACCGAGTGGTCCTGATTACCCAGCCACTGCCATTGCGTAGTTACTTCTCTATCCGGTTGAGGATAGTCTGCATGTCGTCAGAGAAGTAGTACTCCTCCTCACTCTGGAGAAGAGAGTGGACCTTGGCAGCAAACCAGGCAGTGTTCTCGGCGGCGCAGCTACCATTAATGATGCGCTGCATCAGGACCCCGAGGCGCAGCTGAACTTTGATGGCGGTTCCTGGCTCACGTTGATGCTGGGTGATCAAGTCAATGAAAGCTTGACGAGTGTTTTCCAAAACATTCATCGGGTCGCCGCATGCACTGGCCCGGTAAAGTTGGGACCTGCCATTAAACGCCTCCTTGATCAGTTGAAAATGAATCGCTGGGGAGTCATCTGACTCAAAAGTGCTGGTATCGCAGGACATACCGCATAGTGCTCCTCAATGCCCCCGATTACTGATGACTCGCAAAAGTCGCAAGTTATTTGCATTTTCGTTGTATTTTTAATTTAATCTAAAATAAATAAAAAATCTATGGGGCCGAGGTGCTTTATTTATAAAGGGTACTGGAGCCCTTCTCCCGCAGGGTCCAAACCAAATCGTTCATCAGGGACCTCTCGACCAATAGAATCCATTCTCCACATTTTACTCGGAAATCACTTCAAATGCTTGCTCGACCAATAGAATCCCTTCCCCTCTCTACTCGGAAATTCCAAGCAATCAGACCCTCTACCCGTTAAGATCACATTGAAACTCTGTCTTGCGTATCACCACATGCGGTAGAGGATACTCAACTATGGACACTCATTCACATCTCAAAACTCACCCTTGAACACTCACTTAACTCACCCTTGGACACTCACCCAGACACTCAGCTGCCCAACCCCTCATCTGGCCTGCTCGACCGGCTTGCCCGACCGGCTTGCCCGACCGGCTTGCCCGACCCCAACCTGGGCTTGCCCGACCCCCTTCTCCGGCCTCCGGTATGGGATGGTGTGCTGGACAGGAAGGGGCCTTGGTATGGGATGGGGTGCAGGACAGGAGGGGGCCCGGTTTGGGGTCGGAGGTAGGTGCGGCGGTGGTGGGTTTGGGGTCGGGTGGGCGTCTTTGGGGGCCCGGTTTGGGGTCGGGGTGGGTGCGTGGCGGTGGTGGGTTTGGCCGGGGTCGGGGTGGGTTTGGGGGTCGGGATTGGGTGCGTGGCGGTGGTGGGTTTGGGTCGGGGTGGGTTTGGGGGTCGGGGTGGGTTTGGCGTCGGGGTGGGCGTCTTCGGGGCGCCCTCTCCCCTCATTGGCCGGGTGCCCCGGCCAATCCCGTGCGATGGCGGTAGAGGGTACCACTTTCCTACTACTCATTGGATTACTTTGTTACCGAATTCTCCCAGGAGAAGTTGACTAAACGTGCATTGTCAAAATTGAACCAGAGTTTGTCAAAATTGAAGCTTGATCTGTCAATATTGATTGTAGATTTTGAGTGCCCGACCATGGAGTGTCAATATTGAAGAGGAGTTTGTCAGTTTCGAAGTTCTCCTTGTTCAAAATCGAGAGTAAAATGGTGTAGTAGAGACTACGAGCAAGCAATTTAATTCAAGTTAGCAAAAACACATGCATTTTGAGCCTCACTGCTAGTTGTCTCACGATTTCGCGCGGGCAAGACGGCCTAAGGAATCGTCAGTGTGTTGCCCGCAGATTTTGTCTATGGCATAAGCGTAAACGTTTGTAACGCAAGATTTTTTTGTATTTTTTGCGATTAAACTTGAAAAGTACAAAGTGAAACTTATGAACATGGCATTAAAAGTACAACCGATATGTCACGTATACATAGCGTGTGCAATGGCTGCATGTGACCAGAGGAGTTCCTTTAATACTCCACGTTAGTCTATAGTCCACTAAATGAAGAAACTAAGTCAGACGCCATCCTTTTCCAGTACAGCGGTAGGCTTGAGGTCGTTTGGGTCGCATGATTGCCTCACGGCTGGGATAGCGTTCGGTCTTTGATTGATGTTGCTAGCCTCTGAAGTCTCAGTGACGACCATACGCTTTGATGAGGTGGCCTCAGTCTCCGACACAGTCTGTCCCCACGGCAGGATTTCCTTTCAAACTTACATACCAGAGGCGCAAATAGCTGTCGACATAACGCAGTGGCATGCGCTCAATGTCCTCAGGCAGTTTCTTCTCGCGGAGGAACTTCTTAAGTCGTTCAATGTGGTTCCGAGTAGTAGCCAATGTCGAAGGCGACTTTGAGGATGCCTCGGTGTCCTTAATGTTTTGAAGTTCTTTCGCATCCAAGTCTCGTAGCGAACACTCCGGATCAATAGCGGAATTCAGGAATTCTTCGACCTCCTCGTGGTCCAGGACCGGCAGCCCAGTGAATTGATCTACCGTTGATTCTACATGCATGAACAGTCGAGATATAAAATGCAGCTCAGAATTAGCCAGGCCACTAATATCGCCTGTTGCTATCTTACTGAAATTGATCATGTTGCCGTCAGAATAAGCTATCAGTGCAGCTAATCTCAGCTCTAGTCCGATGCCTCCACGTCTCTCTTCACTGCAGCTGTATGAACAGGCTTTAGGGGCTTTGGACATAGACGAATTCTCAGGGCAACGGACACACAACGACATTCCGTGCCCGCTGTTTTGGTCTATGGCCAATCGTGAAACAACATAGCAGCCCTCGGATTCGCTCATTCCTGCCCTCAAATCCATAGTCAGAACAATCAGTTGTCTATGGTAAAAAGTGTGTCAAACCGGCAGGCAATTTAATCCTAGGAGCACTTATTTAAGCACGATCTTGCTCGGACTTTCCATTTATTTCATGCATGCCTCCAACCAAACCAACCAGGAAGCTCCATATGAAAAAGTTACGACGTATAGAACAAAATTCAGCAAAAAAGTTCACTTAACGAAACCTGTGTATAAAGAAACACACGGCAGAAAAGTTTTTACATGTACGTTTAGACTTCAGTAGGTTACATAATCACCTCCCCAGCGCTGCAGCCTGTGCGAATTCTTGTCTGCGTGCTAAGTTGGCAATGCTTCTGTTGTTAGCGTCGATTATCAATCTATGCTTTTTGTCGTTAATCTTAGCATATTGCACAGATGGCGCTCCGGCATCTTCAGCAGCGATTCCGTGGATGTCTTAAAAATGGTGCTGGCTTTGGTCACTTTCGTCTGACATGTTAAAAAAACTGAGATTGGAACGGCATAGACAGCGCTGTTTATGGATTTCAGTGCTTAAATGATTGCTCCAAGGATTAAATTGCCTGCCGGTTTGACACAATATTTACCATGGCATGGACAACTAGCATTGAGGCTCAAAATGCATGTTTTTTGGCTATCTTTGATTAAATTGCTTGCTCGTAGTCTCTACAAGCTTTGAAATTGAAATTGAAACAAATTGAAATAAAATTTTAACTTCGACGATTGGGAGTCTGGATAACTGCTATCTCGCGCCGAATCCATTTTTCCGTCTTTTTTCAGTTGCACTGCAAAAATAGCAATTCATAATTCATGATCCATCCATCCATTTGTCTCCTTTCTTAAAGACACATCCGAGAGAATGTTTTAAGAAACGTGTTCTTATTTTCTTTTTTGTTTTTCTATTTTCTTACATAGGTCATATTGGCATAGTCAGACTACGAGCTACATACAAATAGGGCCCAACGCCAAAGCAGAAGACAAAATTATAACAGGTGTAAAATAGGTGTACAAAGCATAAAATATGAACTCATTTTCACTTTTGTATCGCCCCCCCCCCCTACGGCTTTACCGTCAATCGCGCTGTCTTCTTTAATCTATTTGAGCACCGCGCGAATTGCGTTCGACCGCGATCCCCTTTGTAGAAGAAACCGTAAATATTGATATATACAGCTGCAGACTAATGTGTAACATGTGTTAGAGTTCTAGTAATATGTTTCAACATGATATAATCATAATAATAGTAATAATAAATGCAAGCAAAATTGTCACCTTAAAAGATTGTTCGTCTTTAGTATTTTTTGAACAGGCGTGTGCCCGTTCGATCTGCATCTACACTGCATATCCATGCCATGTCAGGTAAGCCATGTGATACCTCCATTGCCTCATTTTACACAAACTTGAGCACGTAGGCTCATCTACTCGTGCCAAGCACTAATTTTAGGATATATATATAATATGTGTACTTTACTTGCAACGTTCGGCGTGCTTCATTAGCCCCCTTTGAACCTTGAATGTAGGATTGTTACCGGGAAGAAGGCACTCAACATGAAAAGTAGTCCGTGTGCTTGAAAAAACCCAGCCTGCGCCTACTAATACGAAGTATTTCAGTGAGTTCCATCCTGTCTCCTCACGACTTTTCCTTCATTTCGCTCTTGAGTGTGTTTCTTGGGGAGTGTTTTCTTTTGAATTTTCTCTTGACTCAGAGGAACTCCTTAATGACTGCTGGATTCCTAAGGTATTTGAAGGCAACATTCAAATATAGCTAGCTGAGGGTGTATAGCAATTAGAAATTTTAGGCTTGGGCGCCAAAGCTACTCACAAGATGGCGCCAAATATGCTCACCAAAGTGGCGCCAAAGCTATACTCATAAAAGTGGCCCCAAAGCTATACTCACAAAAGTGGCGTCAAAGCTACTCACAAAAGAGGCGCCAAAGCTACTCACAAAAGTGGCGCCAAAGCTACTCACAAAAGTGGCGCCAAAGCTACTCACAAAAGTGGCGCCAAAGCTACTCACAAAAGTGGCGCCAAAGCTACTCACAAAAGTGGCGCCAAAGCTATACTCACAAAAGTGGCGCCAAAGCTATACTCACAAAAGTGGCGCCAAAGCTATTCACAAAAGTGGCGCCAAAGCTATACTCACAAAAGTGGCGCCAAAGCTACTCACAAAAGTGGCGCCAAAGCTACTCACAAAAGTGGCGCCAAAGCTACTCACAAAAGTGGCGCCAAAGCTACTCACAAAAGTGGCGCCAAAGCTACTCACAAAAGTGGCGCCAAAGCTATACTCACAAAAGTGGCGCCAAAGCTATACTCACAAAAGTGGCGCCAAAGCTATTCACAAAAGTGGCGCCAAAGCTATACTCATAAATGTGGCGCCAAAGCTATACTCACAAAAGTGGCGCCAAAGCTATTCACAAAAGTGGCGCCAAAGCTACTCACAAAAGTGGCGCCAAAGCTACTCACAAAAGTGGCGCCAAAGCTACACACAAAAGTGGCGCCAAATCTACTGTTGTAAAAAATTGTGCATCAGTAATCTACTCATAGTAGACGCTACGGCATATAGTAGTGTGTAATTTTACAAGAAACACCAGTATTGTAGTGATCGATTTGTATAAGTCGACGCCCTTAATCGTCAATCTCTTATTGACCTCATGGACAGCTATCGACGTACTGTACTTTTCTCCTCCGAATTTGTCTATGGTCATTCCTGAAATGAGCAGCCCATTTCTAAGAATATCAGGCGTACCAATCAGTTGTCTTAATAATTGTTTATTTAATCTACGGAAATCTCTGGGTTTATTAACTGCCGCTTCGAGCGCACATACAGTACGTATTGAAACACTATCCAAATGCTATAGTTATGATGCCAGCTCTACATGGTGACACGGGGATCAATCTTGCTATCTGGGAGCAAATTCAATTAGTTAATTATTTTTCTTCGGGATTATCTAGCCACCCCACCCATGAGACTATATGAAAGATCAGGAAAACGTTATATCGCATGTATTTCGATACTAAATAGAAGTGTGCTGACTATGATGAACTGTTTAACGATGAATTCTGGCGCCTCTCCCAATGACACTAATTCTGGTGCCTTCCATGGCACTGATTCTGGTGCCTCCAATGTCACTGATTCTGGTGCCTTCCATGGCACTGATTCTGGTGCCTCCAATGTCACTGATTCTGGTGCCTTCCATGGCACTGATTCTGGTGCCTCCAATGTCACTGATTCTGGTGCCTTCCATGGCACTGATTCTGGTGCCTCCAATGGCACTGATTCTGGTGCCTCTCACAATGGCACTGATTCTGGTGCCTCTCACAATGGCACTGATTCTGGCGCCTCTCCCAATGGCACTGATTCTGGCGCCTCTCCCAATGGCACTGATTCTGGCGCCTCTCCCAATGGCACTGATTCTGGTGCCTCTATCAATGGCACTGATTCAGGCGCCTCTCCCAATGGCACTACTAATTCTGGCGCCTCTCTCAATGGCACTACTGATTCAGGCGCCTCTCCCAATGGCACTACTGATTCAGGCGCCTCTCCCAATGGCACTACTAATTCTGGCGCCTCTCTCAATGGCACTACTGATTCAGGCGCCTCTCCCAATGGCACTACTGATTCAGGCGCCTCTCCCAATGGCACTACTAATTCTGGCGCCTCTCTCAATGGCACTACTGATTCAGGCGCCTCTCCCAATGGCACAGATTCTGGCGCCTCTCGCAATGGCACTGATTCTGGCGCCTCTCCCAATGGCACTGATTCTGGCGCCTCTCCCAATGGCACTGATTCTGGCGCCTCTCCCAATGGCACTGATTCTGGCGCCTCTCCCAATGGCACTGATTCTGGCGCCTCTCGCAATGCCACTGATTCTGGCGCCTCTCGCAATGGACTGGCAAGCTGTAGAAAGAACTTCCGTCAACTACTCGTAATATTTAATCTTATTAGACCTACTGACACCTTAAGTGTAACAGATTTACTTGTTCATCAAGTGCCCTACAGGCTAAATCTCAAATTACGCGTTGTATACAGCTGTTCAAGTACAAATTTGCTGTCTGATTAGTTTATGTAAATCTATAAAACAAGATTTGTCACTAGACGATTAATTTAACTTCCTCTTGGCCGTCTTTATAAATTTTAGTAGTTTAGCTCGTATTCTATCACTTCCTGTAGACCTCATTCAGGCACCTCACTTGTCACTATGGAAGTACGCTTGCAATGTACGAGCGTGTATAAAGTAAGAACTAAAAGAATTAAAGAGGATGCAGAAATTCCGGGAATGATGCAGAAATTCCGGCAATTTCAAAATTGACACCCAAAATTGAAGCTCATTGTCGAGTTGAAATCCCAGGGAGAAGTGGAAGGACTTAACTGAGTCACTGTCAGTCATGCCATTCTGTCAAAATCCAATACTCTGTCGAGATGATGATGGTGGAAAAGACTCTGTCAGAAAATGAAAACAGGATATTGCCAATATTTCAGTTGATGGGTGCAATAAAATTGTGAGCTATTTGAGGCCTCTCAAAAATCAGCCTACAGGACACAAGAGCAGGACACCAGTGAACGCCAAATTTGGCAGTTAGCAGTTGATATTTTTGCACTCGAGTGGCATAAGCAATGATTTTTTTAGCGAAAAGCGACACTAAACGACATGAGATTGGCAGCAGAGTGAAAATTTGAAAAAAAAACTAATTGAAAACGGAATCGTTCGCATCGAGTGGGAACCAGTTCGAGTGGTGCATTTAAACCAAGCTGACTCGCGGTCCTACAAAACCAACTGTAGAAATCGTTGCGATGGACCATAGACGTAAGTTGTGATGAAAACACTTACGGTTTGCCTAAACAGGTCGTAATATTGCGACAGATGCGGTTTCTCGAAACGTTCTAGGTCTATGGTCTTTTGTAAGGTTGATCTTAAACTCTACGACTTTGACCATAGACAGCATATTTTACTTCATGATGAATTGCAAACCGCGTAAGTTGCGAGAACTCTAAAAATTTTCTTCGAGAAACAGCTTTACCACCCGTCTTACGCTAAGCGCAAAGTTCTGACTTACGACGGCACATACCATAGAACTTACACTAGGCTCGTTGTTTCGAAAAAGACCCCCTGATTGCTACCGTAAAAACCTAATAGCGTATAGCTAATAGTAAATAATCCATAAAAACACAGCTATTTACATCATGCAGATCGCGGTCAGCAGGCTATTCAAATAGTCAATGTGTCAATCACGATTCTGGCAGCTGTTTACTCAAGGAACGGTCCATTTGCAACAAGTTAGGATGTATCAGTGTGGACATTTGTGGACACTTTCATGGCTTTATTGCTAATTAGTACAACTGAAAGTTGGCCCCGAGAGTTTTTACTGGGCAATCAGGTAAACGATGCCCACATAATGCATAGTGTTCGGGGCTACACATCCAGCTAACTGATTGCCATTTAGGACGTCAAGACTCACTAGACACGGCCCTCAACAACCCTCGTCCACTGCAAACCAATCGCAGACCGCCTCGGCCACACTGGTAGAGCCCTGTCTGCCAGAACGGATGAGAGAGAGGGAGATGGAGGAGGAAATAACAGTCACCAACAGCTATTTAATAATCTGCGGCATGGATGGAAACCGGAGCAGAGCTCAGAAGAAAAATTTGGTTTTCCTACGAGCGTACATCAACGAACTATCGTGTCCTGTTTTAGTCGTTTTCTCGATTTTAATCCGTCACTCTCTGCCCCTATCTCTGGTATTAGTCGCATTACCAATTAGTTCGTTCGACAGCTTGCGCGTGAAAAAAAACGTTCAGCATCAGAGGCGTCGCGTCCTGAGCTCCTCGCCCAGTATAAAACTGCTTCGACGGCTCTATCCAAAAAAGCCAAAAACACTCGCTCCGAGTGATCGACGCATTGCTGTTGCTGTCTGGTTCAGAGGAGACAACTCGCACACTGCCAGGAGCAGGCGCATTTTCTGTAGGCTTGCACACTGTTTGCAGTTTTCTGCCCTGCACTCGAATCCAGAGTCAAGTCGGCACTTCAAGGTCGGGTGAGTGGGGACAGTTTGTTACTTGAATTTTCCAGTTCTCGTCGTATTTATTCGTGACCTCGCATGCTGCAATGACAAGGTCAAAATCTACAACAGAAACAGCAACCAGGGGCGTCGCCACCGGGGGGACAGGACATGCCTCCCTAGTAAAAGCTATGGAGGGACATGCCAATGCTTTGTCTCCCCCTCATGTCACCTTGTGACCCGTTGTGGTAATCAAAGTTTTGCTTCAGGAAGCCAAAATAGAGTGCCTGCGGCGCCAAAATAAGTGCCTGCGTTGTCAAAATGAGTCCTACAACACTGATTCTCAGATAAAATGCATACTTGGAGGATTGTAATCATGTAACATATAGAATTATTGATTTTGTCCGCCCCCACCATAAAATCCATGGCGACGCCCCTGAAAGCAATTACGTCGTAGACAAAAGGCACGAGCTTAGCTTTATAAAACTTGATTTGTGACATCTATATTGAACAGAAGCAGCCTAAAAACTTTACTATAACTGCGCTCTCTCGGAGTCTGTTAACTTTTACCGCATTTGAAAATAGGAAACATAAAGATCAGACAATATGACTTCTATTAAATTTAAATTAGCGAAGCCTACTTTATGGATAAACTCATAAAGATAATGCAAACTCATCGTTAGGTTACTCGTTAGGTTAGGTGACTCGTTAGGTTAGGTCGTTAAAACTAAGAAGTCAACTCGAATCATCGCTTCAACAATCTTGCGCAGGAGGTAGAGAGTTACACGCGACCTGCTTCAGTCATGTACGACAGCAGCAATAGTACAGCCGAAGAAGAAGAACTGCCTTGGTTTGAAATTCCCAGCTGGCGCTGGGCCTTCACTAACATCGTCATTTGGCTGATGCCAACTTTAATGGTTTTCGGAATAGTCGTCAACGTTCTCTGCTTCATCACCATCCTACTCAACTCGAAGACTTTCCCTAAAATATCGAGGCGCACGATGTTGATCATTACCAGCTTCGACGCGCTTTCGCTGGCAATCGGCGGCTTCAACTGCTACCAGATCTACTTGATGCGCACAATGAACTACAAACTGTCCCCGTTTCTGAAGCTCATGAACGAAAACGCGGCCGCGTGTTACATTGTCAACTATGTCCACAAGTACATACTGAATGGAACGCCGTACTTTCACGTTGGACTTACAGTTGAACGCGTCCTAGCCGTGGTGATGCCGCTGAAAGTGAAGACAATCATGACTGGACGCAACCACTGCATCATGCTAATCATTCTGTTTCTGTTAGGCAGCATTGACCCGGCCCTGTGGTCTGCCGAGCAAGAGTACATTGACAACCGCTGCGATAGCAGGACTGACGAAGCATTGTTGGCCGTCTTGGACCCACTGCAGTACAATATCGAGTTCTACGTGTCAAAGGTGGCACTGTTCTTTGTTCTTCTATCCGGATGCATCATCGTGGCCGTTGCGCTTCGGCTTCAGGCCAGCAAGTTGAGCCGCCTGACCAGCGGCTCGGCCAACCTGAAGCGCAACAAAATGGTCGGCGCCTGCGCCGCGATGATCGGCATGAACCTCGTGTTCTTCCTGACGCACGCGCCCAGGGCGGCCTTCTCTGTGTACGAAGGCTACAGCGCCAGGTACTTGTCGCCGAGCAAACAACTAACCGAGAGCCAGTTAGACTTGGGCAATCAAGTTTTGGAGGGCTTCATGTTCTTGAACAGCATTTTCGATCCGTTTGCTTACTTCATTGGACGAAGCTTTCGTACGGCCTTCTGCCAGACGATTGGGGGCGCCATCTGCCTGGCAACCGCTGGCCTGTGCGGCAGGCGCCGAAAGGCGTCAGCGAAGGAGTCGTCGGGCATCAACCTGGCCACCTCGGTGACGACGGCGTACAATATTAGGACCACCGCTGCTGGATGAGGCTCGAAGGTAAAAGGACAAACGGAGCTTTTCGGTAACTTTTACCATGCAAGAAAAAATATTAAAACTAGAAAAATC
Organism: Macrostomum lignano; assembly: GCA_002269645.1. Classification (NCBI taxonomy): domain Eukaryota; kingdom Metazoa; phylum Platyhelminthes; family Macrostomidae; genus Macrostomum; species Macrostomum lignano. Next base: position 65,985 of record NIVC01001184.1, read on the forward strand.
TGACGTTTTTGGCCCTTTGAGGCTTTGGGGATCTACAAACTGGACTTTAATTCTCTGGGAAGTTGAATTTATGATTGAATGTGCAACACAATGGTTTCAAATACATGTAGGTTCATAAAACCATTGAAACGAGTCGTGCCATTTTCATGATTTTAGTCACAGGATATGTACGCACGAGCTAGGATATAAAATTAGTATTAGCTTTGTCAATAAAATTAATTCATTGCTTTATGAATATCCATAAAGCTAAGAGAGGCAAGACATATCAGAAAATGAACATTTAAGCCCTGCCTCCTATCAGAAGTAATTACAGTTTTTGTGCTGAAAAATGAAAGCCTCTTATCTCCGCAATGTATTTTTTGGTCAAACGTGCGGCAGCCTCCTCAAATTTTCTAAAAAACGTATAGTTTCCCTCCTACTTGAGTAGCTAGTCCTTCTTTTCTTGACTTAAAATTCTCCCATCTGTTAAGAGTATCCCAGATGCAAGTAGATGCAGATATACTTAAGCTCTGAAGGTGCACTCTGAGGTAGATGATTTTGAATTGGGTACAACAGAAAATATCAAGCATAAGATAGAGTGCCAACTTCGCAACTGCAGCTGAAGCCGGAAAAAAGAAAAATAAGCTATGTATAGAATATTTATCATAACTGCGTATATACTCACACATTCTAAAGTATTTTAAAGTAAACTGCCGGGAAGCTGCACTTTTGGCTCCATCTGCAGCTGCAGATGCGAAGTTGGCATTCTGTCTTATGCTTAGTATTCTTGCGGTACAGTGCAAGCTGTCTATAGTTAAAGTCTGCAGCGCACACGTCCACTCAGGATCATATATTTTATCAGCAACAACACCCCGAAACCAGTGGTCAACAACAGGTGGCAATCCACTTGTTGTTGTTGTTGTTGTTGTTGTTTTTCATGTTGTTGTTGTTGTTGTTGTTTTTCATGTTGTTGTTGTTGTTGTTGTTTTTCATGTTGTTAAAGCCCTGTGACACCAATTGAAGCATCATCCACAATGCTATAGCACGAAAATCAAATATCGATTCCTCTACCAGTCTTTTAATCGCTAATTGAGTCACATTGCGAGACTCCCTGTCCTTGATGGCTAATGTATGTAGTCGTTACTATTCTTTTTACATTCACTAGCTGCTATATTTCCTTTCACTAATAACCATACAGTGTTGAAATCGATGCATTAATTGTTCTTGTTTTGCTTGCAATATCCTTTGACAGCAGCGTATAAATTCTGTTTCAGTTTTATACAAGTTTACTCTGCTTGTCAGCGGGACTCCAGCTCGTTTTGCAATTCAGATTCTCGTTGTCAGTTTAGTTGACATTCTATGATTTGCTGATGTACGTCATAATGTAATTTGCAACTTTGAAGTATAGTTTTTCCCGACTTGATTCGAAAAATCGTTGAGTAGCTAGAACTATATTGTGAACGATTCTTATGCGGTGAAATCAATCGAATCGAGGTCAAATTTTGATTGCCACAATGTTACCCTTTTCGACCTACGTCGGTTTATTTTAAAATCTTAGAATTTTGTTATTGCACATTCAGGTTTAATTGATTATTGCACTTTCTCAATCAGTGTCTTGATGTCGTATTTCGGATGCTATATCATAACTTTTTTATCTAAGCAAGCCTCACACTCAAATGTTAGTTAAAACTTTATGTTGTTGACTTTAACAGTAATTTATTAATCAGACTTATTGCACTTGTGTACTTCTTGTTACTTCTATTTAAGTCCGCACAATTATTATTATTTTACATGCAACAGATTTAAGCACTCCACACAGACAAGCAAGTCACTCTGAAAGGTCATTCACATCTCTATTAATCTTTTTTTTAGAATTTTTGTGAACGCTGTACGGATTTTTAATGTTAAAACTTTTTTAAAAGAACTCGTGAAATATAAAATGCACAATAGCTCGTTCTGTCTTCACAGACGACCCCACCTTATCTCTGAAAATCTGAATTCTGCCGTTTCTCAGAGCACACAATTGGCAAACTTCAGAATTTTTTTTAATTATTTGATCAAACATCCGTTCGAATTTGCGAATGAAAGCACAACTGCCTACTGGCAGGTAAAGAGAACATTAACATCAGATATCCGTGCATCATTTCTGAGACACGAAACCTGGCTCTCTTTAGCTCCTGGTTATATAACTTTAGCCTTGAGCTCCTGCACTAAAGTTACGAGCGTACCGAATGCAGCAATTGCAGGTGAAAGTCCATGCATCCTCTAGTTGGCCGTCACCTCTTAGCCACATAAACTGCAGCTCTCAATTTGTGTATCTCCAGCACTGCATTGTTGGAAGTGTTGGCGCCAGCTGCTGATGTCAATAATCTTGTCTGCGGTCAAAGGCTTCAAATTCTGGGTTTGTTCTCCTTCTGCCGCACTTGCACTCGATCTGCGTTGTCTGTCTCTGTGCTATGTGATTTTTTTTCTTCAGCCGCATTGCCCTGTCCCTTCTGCCTTGCAGATCTGAATAGCAGTCAAGCAACCTTCCTAATACACTTTTCTTTGGAGGCATTTCAATTTTAAAGTGTCTTTTATGTAATAGTAAAAGTATTGAAATTTTCAATATGGAACTAATTCATTAGGATTATATTGTATCACTTTTTCATAAATTTTAGTTTTTACACAACCGTCTTATTGTCTTAGTGTTTGCCGTCTTCCTCAACCACTGTTTAATTGTTAAAGTGAAAAAATCGCTTCTTTTAAATCAGTTTCTTGCACTTTCAAGTTTAGAGTTTAGGGTGGGTGCAAAAATTGGTGCCATTTGTTTAAGCAGTTTCGGTTTCCACAGCGATCTAATTTGTACACAGACAGACAGGGTTCTGGTTTCTATAGGTACACAGTGGACAAAGAAAAGCGCTACGGAGCTATCACGGAAACTTTATGCTTGGTCGAGGTTTTAGTAATCAAAATGTTATTGGAGATCTTAGAGAAATGAGTTGTTAGGAAAGCTATAGTTTACAAAGTTTATTGTTAGCATGTACGAATCTGATAGTTTGGTCCAGACTAATTAATGGACAAATTTGAATATTTTTGAGGGGCTGACCCATCAATAAACTAATTGATAACTATTAATAGGAGTGCGTGATGGGGGAGGTCGTTGACAGAAAACGACAATTTCTGCCAAATCATATTGTGAAAGGTTATATGGCTTGAGAAGAGAGTATAGAGGTTTAATCAATTAGCTAGACCATGGGTCTGACGGAACGTTGGCGTCTGCACCTGACAAGATAATGGCTAATATTTTATCCTCACCAGGAAACTAATTAGTAAAGGCGGATTCTGTGACCAGCTCTCCAAGGTATGGGTTATTTCGTACGTTTTAGTCCAATTTGAACCCAGCTAATTAGTCTATTGGTGTATTTAGGGTACTCCATAACTTTAAGTACCAGCCAATACCCGTAGCTGTAGAAGATACACAAATTGAGGTTATGGCAGACTAATCAAGATAATTGCTTTAATAAAAAGATGTAAAAAAGGTTTGCCATTTATCTACTCCCCACTGCCAAAGCAGTTCTCCGTTCAAAAAGCTTTCCTTCGTTTCCTGAATATTGAAATATTAAGAAAGACAATTGAAACGGCGGCAAAAGAGTTCACATTTAAACAATTCTGTGTTTCATCGTCGGAAATTGAAATTTTCCGATTTGTTTGAACCAAGCTTTTTTATTACAATGATAGTATCCCGAGCTGTAGAACGCAGCGTCCAATATATCATGGTAGTTGATACATTAGAATGGTATTACAAGGTCTTACATTTCATGGACGACTTTTTGATGCGTAATGATTGCCGCAATTTGAGTCTGCAGACGCGTTTACAGCTGAGCTAACGCTGACCCGAACCCTGCCTTGCGACAACTGCATGACGTGCTCCAGACTTGCTGTTTTATGGTATATGTCCGCTCCTGTGATAAGGGGGGTCTATCGTCACTTTTAATTTTATCCCATGTCCGAGATATAGTAGTCCCTTCTATACTTGCTTCTCACAGGGTAAATACACGGAGAAATGTGTCTTCGTCGCTTTGTGTGCTCCATTTTTTCTGCCACAAGGAAGAAACCTAGTTGCAGAAACAGCAGTCTTCAATGTCAGCAGGCCTTACTCATTTTAATTCAAACATATAAAGATCAGTAACACAGCTGTGCGATACGATGTAAGTTCAACTCTGGCTACGGCTGAAAATTGACGCTATCGACAAATCCGATATGAACTGGCGTCAATCAATCTACAACTCATCCTGTGGCCCTTTTCTTTTCCAGAGTGAAGCTGAGGCTCTTAACTAAATAAGTTTGATTGCTCATCAGCTGCCAAAGTAACTGTTTATTCTATGGATGCAGCTGAGCATAAATTTCATAAAAGTGCTAGATTTTTCATATTTTCATAAAAAGGCGCTCGCCAGACAATCGTTGTCACGCACTGGGACCGCTGATTATTTATCCATTGTATGTATCTAAATAAGCGAGCTTCTCTCTTCTCTTCCTTCGTGACTCGAGAAATTTCTTAATGAAATTTTGTCTATGGTAAGAATGTGGGGGCTTCGCCCCCACACCCCCATCCCCAACTTCAACCATAGAATACAAGTATGGCTCCGGGATTTATTCAGAGGGAATCCCTGACAACAATCAAAGCATGAAATGAAGATTTCAAGAAATTGGGCTACTTTTCCACAGACGAAATTCACTCACTTTCTTACTTAAATTTACCATAGACATCTTCTTTTCTAACCATGGACAAAGCAAACACTTTTTTCTGATCAGGCTGTATTTGCACTGACGAATCTCACTTACTTGGACGAATTCGGAGTCACTTTCTCTAAAAATTTACCATAGACACTCATTCTCTTCCCCTTGAGCGCTATATAGTTTTGCATACGCTGACGGATTTAAACTCACTTTTGACGAATCCGAAGTTGAAAAGGAATATTACTACCGTACAATGTAACTTTTCAGCATGTCTTTTCCATAGATAATTACCGAACAATCACTCGTGGCTTCTGCACGCTGATTGATCTACTATACCAAGTGTTTCTATTTAAAGTGCTTTATCGTCTATGGCAAAACCATGATTAACTATGGCTATGCCTGTATGTGCCATATCTCCATTTGTCTTGTACGAGCGTTTCTTGAGCAGACCAAATCACAGAATACCAAATTGGACGCATCTATTTCCAAATTGCTTTCTGCATTCTGCTGTCTATGGCCAAACCCTAATTATGCTCAAGGAACGAGATACAAGTGTCTGAGTTGAAATTCACAGCAAGTAGAGGCGCAGATTTGTCGGCGGTATAATCAATGAAGCGCTTAATTGAAATCGAGTGTGCGGATCGAATCTAAATTTGACCGAGCGAATGACTAGCATGGCTTCGAAGGGATTAACCATGGCTTGGCGAATGCTGAAATGGAACTGAATCCCAAGGGATCGATATCTATGTCGGGAAGAGCAGAGAAATGTTGTATACCGCCTGTCACGTCCCTATAGGTTGAATCAAAAATCAAATTTAAATAAAAAACGTTTTTGATACCGAACGAATGGATAAATATAGTATTCTGTGTACTGTGTATATGCTCGAATTTCATTGTCCATTTGCCATATATGGTTTCTAAAATAATTAAGTAAACGGATTTCAAAGTCAGATCTCACTAATAAAGGTTCAAGGAGGAGTTCAATTGAGTTAGATGACTTCGGATCATCCTTAAAATTGAGCCAAAGGTTTATGATTCTAGAAGAACTAGGGCCTAGTTAGTTTGTTGGAAAGTATTACTAATAAAAAATTCACTGTTGTTTTTAATCAATAGCCATAAAAATCAAAAAGTTAAGCTCAATCCAACTATCTGACTTTCGAAGGACTCGCTACAAGGACGCTACACTTGTATTTCTTAGAAATGAGCTGAAAGCCGGTAATGAATTATCATATTTATCGTAGTGTCTTTAATATGCTTTAAAGAAATCGGATTTGGGATTCGGAAATGGGTTCGGAGTTGGGGACAGATGATAAAAATTTGCAGACATTTTTTCTTTCTGTAACACTGGTACTGGATGCCCGCACACGTACTTTAGGCTCGACTTCAAGGTAATGTATATGCACTATTTTTAGATGGGGCTTTCTCGATTTGCCAAGCGTGGAAGTTTTAAATTTTAAACTTTGGCACGGCGAACGGTTTTCCAGATGGTTTTCTTCTTTTACTTCAGTAAAGTACTTCTATCTGATAACTTTATGCAGCGACCAACAACTTGCAGCTAAAAAGTCTGGCTGTCGCGAAAGTGATCCACATCAAGTATCAGCACACGAGCCATAACTTTTGCAGCCTCGTGACCCCTACAGTCGAGTGGGCAGTCTGCGTGAATGCAGATCTGATTTCAGGGTCGAGCTAGAGTCATGGAAGGAAACTGCAGAATAGCTAATAAAGATCTTAGGCCGGTACTTCTGGCACAGCTTAGCAAAATTGTAGATATTCTAGCTCAGATATTCGATCTCCGCTCTGTTTATACAGAAGAGGCTGATACAAGTAGTATGTGCTGAAAATAACTGTGAATTAAGAGCGTTAAGGGAGATAATTATTCTATCATCCATCACAATCCCGTATGGTCTGTAGCCAGCCATGTAGAAGACTCCAAATGTCACCACAGACAGGGGCAATATTGCACACTCAGAGGCGCCGCAATGGATTTTAGGGTGGGGGGACAAAGCCAAGAATTCTGCATATTTTACATGTACATGAGTAAATTCCTACATGTACATTAGTTTAAGAATGGTGCTGTCAGCGATTATTTTGGCGCCACAGACATGCACTCATTTTAGCGCCTCGGGCACTCATTTTAGCGCCCCAAGCACTCATTTTAGCGCCCCAGGCACTCATTTTAGCGCCACAGGCGTGCACTCATTTTAGCGCCACAGGCGTGCACTCATTTTAGCGCCACAGGCACTCATTTTAGCGCCACAGGCACTCATTTTAGCGCCACAGGCATGCACTTATTTTAGCGCCACAGGCACTCATTTTAGCGCCCCAGGCACTCATTTTTGTGTCGCAGACACCATATATTTTGTCGCCCTGAAGCAAAATTATTGATTTCCATTACAGGTCAACAAAGGTGGGGTAGGGGGGACAAAGCATTGGCATGTCCTCCCCCATAGCTCTTACTGCTGGGGGGACATGTCCCCCTGTCTCCCCTGGTGGCGACGCCCCTGGCGCACCTGGATCTCACTACCAGACCTCTCGAGGCTAGAGCCCCGCCTGGATTGGTTACCAGGGGATTTAGGCTAACAGGGGAGACGCATGCAGCCGAGTACAGGGACTGCTTGGAGCATATTCGGGAACTCTGGGCTCAATCTGGAGGATTTCTCAGCAGGGGACCCTTTGTTGGCTGTGAATGAGGCGGACTTGCGGCGTCAATTACTAAGAGTAGTGTGAGGCGAAAATGTACTAGCTATAGTTTAGATTGCTCAGGGCGAAGGGACACGTAAGCATGGGGTTGCAACCTTCCTGCTGCCATTCTGTGCCAAGACCCGCTAATCCCCTCTACTGCACGCACAAGCAGATGAGCTCGCTTGGGGAGCTGAGGGAACTTGACGGTATCGGACCGCGGACCGGCAGAGATTTGTCCTATAGACGAATGGGGGGTCAGATCAACGTCTGACGGCAAGTCCTAAGAGAGGACGAGAAGGACCGAAGTTGAAGCGTCAAGATGCAAACGTCTGAGGGTTTTCACGCCGAAAACCGCTTCCTTAAATAGCCCTCACGGCCACCGCTCCGAGGCCATTTCCATGACTCCCTCTCTCTGATTGGCTGCCGGAGAAATGACGTCAGAATGAGTCATGATGAGAAGCATGAGAACGGCATAGCAAACATGAGAAATGAGAGAATTGCGCAATCCGGAGGAGGGGTGGGGGAAATGAGCACAGCGGGGGTCGAAGAAGTGTTGCGCAAGAGGGGGTGATGAGTCATCGGGGTGAAGGAGGGGTCAGAGGCCTTGCGTCACCGTTTGGGATTTTAAAAGGGGATGGGGCGACGGTGAGCACAAGCAATACTGTAAGTAAGCACAGGATGAGGAGGGGACAGCGCAAGAAAAGCGGGCTAACATGGTGAGTAAGACGAGGAATGCGAGAAGTACATGATAAAGGGGTGGGGCGCTTGAAAAATGGGGAGGTAGGCGAGGTGCATAATGAAAAAGGGGCTCCGGAAGGGCACGTGTGGCTGAGTGGGAGACAGAACCGAGACAGCAGGGGGTCGCAGCAGAGCGGGAGTCAGCTGGCCTGGTCAGGGGAGCCACCCTAGCGGCGGGCATTATCACTGAAGACTTAATCGCTCGTGCGGTCAGAACCATCAAGCCCTTCAAATCTCCTGGACCTGATGGTATCTACCCTGTTCTTCTTCGTGAAGCAGCCAAGATACCCTCGTTCTTGAGACTTACCCGCAATCTCATGCGGGCCTCTATCCAGATGGGATACGTTCCCAAGTGCTGGACCAAATCTCGGGTAGTCTTCATTCCCAAACCCGGGGAGGGTGAACTACCAGAGCGTCAAGGCCTTTAGGCCAATTAGCTTAACGTCAGCAATGCTTAAGCTCACTGAGAGGCTTATTCTCTGGCGGCTGCTTTCTTGCGAGCTGACAGCAATGCCTCTTAGAAATCATCAGCACGCCTTCCGTACCGGGAGGTCGACTGACAGCGCCCTGCATGCGATTGTCGAGAAGATTGAACGGGCGGTACTGGGTGACGGTAACGCCCTGGCTCTTTTTCTCGACATTGTTGGCGCCTTCGACAACGTTATCTTTGAAGTGTTTCAGAGGGCCTTCAAAACCGCAAAGCTCACGCTACCCTCATGCGGTGGATCATGTACATGATCTCTAACCGTACGGTCACTGCCCAACTTCTTGGGCAAACTGCCTCCGCCAGAGTCTGTAAGGGTGGACCCCAAGGCGGAGTCCTCACCCCGACGCTCTGGAACCTGGTCATGGACGCTCTTCTGGGTGACTCCAGACCTGATCCCGTCTTCAAAGTCGGGTATGCAGACGACGTCACTGCCATTTTGTCTGGGCCGTTCCCCAGCACGGTCAGGGATCTGATGCAGAGCTTTATCCGCAAAACAGAATCCTGGGCCAATGACAACGGTCTGGAACTCTCTGAGCCCAAAACTGTTGCCATTATGTTCACCAGCAGAATACGCTGGAACATACGACCTCTGCAGTTATACGGCAGAGATATTGCCTTCGCGCACCAGACCAGATGTCTTAGGGTCATACTTGACCACCGGCTCAACTGGTCCTTCCACGTGAAAGCAAAAGCCAAGCGTGCCTCAGCCATCCTGGCCCAGCTCCGACGAGCACTTGGCACTTCTTGGGGTCTATCCCCAAAGCGGCTTTGGTGGATCTACACTTCCGTAGTTAGACCCGCCATTACGTACGCCTCGGTTGTCTGGGTTAGCGCTACCCAGGTCAAAAGCCATGCAGATTTGCTCAACACGATCCAGGGCAGAGCGTGTAGGCTCATCTGCAACGCCACCAGGTCCACGCCCTTTGCCGGCATGGGGCCTTCCTTAATCTACCGCCTCTCGACCTCTTCGTCAGGGGTGAGGCGGCTAGAACGATGCGGCGCTTACTTGATGCCGGTGTCAAATTCCTTTACATGAGGGCAACTGCTAAGCGGAACCTCGTCCCGCATAGCGACCTGTGCCTCAACATCCTCAACGAGTGTCAGGCCAATCGCGTCTTCACCGATGGCATTGCCTCAACAACGCTCAACCTGAGAACAACGCTACTCCGTAGCTATCGACTCGCGCGATACCATCAATGACCACTGGAACCCCGGTGAGCTTCATTGCTACACCGACGGTTCTAAGCAGTCAGCCAACACCGGTTTTGGTGTTGGAATCTTCCTGAACGAGAGGGTCATCGCAACCCACGCTCAATACACTGGGGTCAACTCCAGTGTCTTCCAAAATGAAGTTCTCGCCATCAGCTCCTGCACTGCAGAGCTCCTCGCCACTGGCGTAACCGGTAAGAACATCATTTTCCATTCGGACAGCCAAGCTGCCTTGCACGCCATCAGTGGCTGTAGTACCAATTCTGCTACAGTCCTCAACTGTATCAAACTCCTCAACATGTTGGATTCCACCAACAAAATCACCCTTAAGTGGGTTCCGGGGCATGTGGGGATCCGAGGAAATGAGTTGGCTGACGCCCTTGCAAAAGTTGGCGTTTCTGGCTCCTCTCTCGGTCCCGAACCCCTTGTTCCGATTCCTGGCTGTGTCATCGACTCGCGCATCAAAGCGTGGATCAGGACCCAGCACCGCTCGACTTGGGCGAACTGCACTACATGCAGGCAATTCAAAGGCGCTGTCCCTCAGCCCTCTCACCAGCTCCGGAAGCTCCTCTTGCGCCTCTCGCGCAGAGACATCCGGGCTGCCACCATGACCCTCTCTGGTCACGGCTGCTTCTCCAGGCACCAGTACCTGCAGGGCAACGCCACCAACGCCATCTGCAGTTTCTGTAACTCAGGTGACGAAACCGCTGAGAATTTCGTCAGCATCTGTCCCGCCTTTACGCGAGCCAGACTCACTTACCTCGGGCCACACACGTACATCTATTACTGAAGCGTGCAAACCCGAAAACTTTAATCAGCTCATGCGCTGCCTCCGGGCCACCACCCGCAGGGCCGAACTCTCCTTTCTAGAGAGCACTATAGCTGCTGGCGACACTGGGGGACCTCCCTGGGGGGCGCCAACCCTTCGTCTATAGCGACGTGTCGGCCGTTCAGGGATTAGCGGAATAGGCGTTCGCGCCTTCCCGCTGTGTCCCCCCGGGACAGCCCTGCAGCTAAGTCAAGTAAGTCATGCACCGCTACGTCAACTACTATACGTCTAGTAGACAACTACTACGTCGCAAGTAACTATGTTGAAATATGGCTTAATGCATCAGCTATTGTGAGTGACAATCCATGTGGTACTCAATACTTGAAAGCATTGGCTATAATGGACATGGAGGCAGCAGTAACCAAAGCCCAGAGTGAGAAATTAAGCCAAAAAAACTTTTAGATATCATTCTGATGCTACTACGACATTTCGTTCGTAAAAGCAATTATCATCATCAACGCCCTAAAAATGTCTAAAAACGCCCTAAAATTCATGAATGATTAAGAAAATATTGTATTCACTGTCTATAATTATATGGGCTCCGTAGAAAAATACACAAAATACTACTCACACAAGAACACTCCAGCTATATTGTTCCAGTCAATAAAAAAAAACTAACACAGAGGCTCTCATTTCATTTTTCATTGTGGGAGAAACCAGAGTTCATAGAGCATAGCACCGATTGGTTGAGTAGCAAACGGTTCAATAACTTCCGCCCTTGTTCCAACGCTGTCCGCTCTTGTTCCAGCGCTGTCCACCTTTGTTCCAACGTTGTCCGCCCTTGTTCCAGCGCTGCCCACCTTTGTTCCAACGTTGTCCGCCCTTGTTCCAGCGCTGCCCACCTTTGTTCCAACGTTGTCCGCCCTTGTTCCAGCGCTGCCCACCTTTGTTCCAACGTTGTCCGCCCTTGTTCCAGCGCTGTCCGCCCTTGTTCCACTGTCCGCCCTTGTTCCAGCGCTGTCCGCCCTTGTTCCAACGTTGTCCGCCCTTGTTCCAGCGCTGTCCGCCCTTGTTCCAACGTTGTCCGCCCTTGATCCAACGTTGTCCGCCCTTGTTCCAGCGCTGACCGCCCTTGTGCTTTCTGCTCCAGTCGATGGCTCTGACGCCGGAGCTATCAGGCAGATTGGCGGCCGCGATGGCGCACAAAAGCGCCGCAGTGGCCGCCAGAAGAAGAAGATGCCTCGAAGACTTTGTCGGCATTCTGTTTGCTTGAAGCAGATACCTTGGTCAGTTAGCAAAAATGTTTACCTGTGAGTTCTGAGTGCAATATACATCGGTTATTTATGCTGAATTTGAAGAAGCACACGATAGATTGATTACGCAAACGCACCTGCAACAGAGCGTTGATGCCAGGTGAGTATTCAGATGCGTTGAGACAGTCTCAAATTGACAGGAATTCAACAATTTGGCCAAATTAATAGTAAGCCTGGCTTGACTTTGCCAGGTGCAAACCGCTAATTAGCCAAATTTATTAATTTATTCCAGTCAAGAAGCAGCTCGTATTAATTAGCAGTGCGCGTCAAAAATATTTGATCTGCTACGGAAGGAAAGCGAGTTTGCGAGGAAATTCTTAGAGACCTCACAATTTTTCCGGCGATAAAAACTAAAAAAAACTCATTTTTAATGTGAGGGAGGTCAATGTGAGGGAGGTCAGTGTGAGGGAGGTCAGTGTGAGGGAGGTCAGTGTGAGGGAGGTCAGTGTGAGGGAGGTCAGCGTGAGAGAGGTCAGTGTGAGGGAGGTCAGTGTGAGGTAGGTCAGTGTGAGGGAGGTCAATGTGAGGGGGTCAGTGTGAGGGAGGTCAGTGTAAGGGAGGTCAGTGTGATGGAGGTCAGTGTGAGGGAGGTCAGTGTGAGGGAGGTCAATGTGAGGGGGTCAGTTTAAGGGAGGTCAGTGTGAGGGAGGTCAGTGTGAGGTAGGTCAGTGTAAGGGAGGTCAGTGTGAGGGAGGTCAATGTGAGGGGGTCAGTGTGAGGGAGGTCAGTGTAAGGGAGGTCAGTGTGAGGTAGGTCAATGTGAGGGTGGTCAATGTGATGGAGGTCAGCGTGATGGAGGTCAGTGTGAGGGTCAGAGTGAGGGAGGTGGGGGAGGTGAGTGAGGGAGTTTGGTATTGTTGAGCCACAGCATTTCAGCAATCCCCCCCATACGAGTCTTGATGTCTCCGCAATTCTTCATGAACCTCGAGCAGAGTTTCGGAAAACACCCCAGACCCTTGACTTCTTAGCAGTTGCCCCACGAGTCTTACATGGTTGACATGACGCTTCTTTTATTGTCGAAATAACGGTTCTTTTATCTGTCTTCTTGACCTTCGCAAAACAGCATGTTCTTCGAATATTGAATCTCTTTAGTATTGAGCGATTTCCTAGCCACGACACGTACCGTCACTGGAAAATTTCTGATCGAACGGTGCAAGTTTGATGAAAATCGGTTGAACCGGTTTTTTTATTTCAAAAAATCAACCACACAAGACAGACAACTTATTTCTATAGTTAGTATAGGTGTAAGAAATGGGATTTGCCCGAATTATCACGGGCGATTTTATTTATGAACTTCAATCAAACATTTTAATGCCGCATAGAGCGTTTAGGAATAGACATTGCTATATATAGTTTACGATGTACTTTAAAATGAAGTCAGTCTGGCTTAGAAGATGATGACTGCCCCATCTTAATGCCAATAAATGCAGACATGAAAAAATGACACCGTTAGAGCATCACCGCTTTTTACCAGCCCGTCTATTATCAAGCCTTCTTTTATTTCCCGCAAATTTATTGTTAAACTTTGACTTCGAGTTAACGTGGCGAATCTTCTCAACCTTGCCGCTATTGTTGGCAGCCGATGATTGGGCCTTCTTATTTCTGGCAGCCTTCCTGCCCGCACCGCCGGAGCCTGTTATGCGCAGCCTGGCTCGCTCGGCGATTTTGTCGGCTCGTTCGCGAACTTTCGCTTCGGCCCGATCCGCTTGCAGCCGGGCGTAGCCGACTGGCCGCTTCTTGGCGACGCGGGCGCCCATAGCAACCAGGAGGCGAGCGCGAACCTGAGATTATAAAAATATTGTGAGAAATTAGTTACATGGCTGGGTGTTCCATCATTATTACACTAGCTAATCTCTTTCTAATAAATTATTAATAAAAGGCTTAAAATCTCACTAATAAAGGACTAATAGAAAGCTACGTTTCTCACTAATGAGTGGCTAATAGAAAACTCAACCTCACTAATGAATGACTAATAGAAAACTCAAATCTCACTAGTGAATGGCTAATAGAAAACTCAACCTCACTAATGAATAGCTAATAGAAAACTCAAACCTCACTAATGAATGGCTAATAGAAAACTCAAACCTCACTAATGAGTGGCTAATAGAAAACTCAAACCTCACTAATGAGTGGCTAATAGAAAACTCAAACCTCACTAATGAGTGGCTAATAGAAAACTCAACCTCACTAATGAGTGGCTAATAGAAAACTCAAACCTCACTAATGAATGGCTAATAGAAAACTCAAACCTCACTAATGAGTGGCTAATAGAAAACTCAAACCTCACTAATGAGTGGCTAATAGAAAACTCAACCTCACTAATGAATAGCTAATAGAAAACTCAAACCTCACTAATGAATGGCTAATAGAAAACTCAAACCTCACTAATGAGTGGCTAATAGAAAACTCAAATCTCACTAGTGAATGGCTAATAGAAAACTCAAATCTCACTAGTGAATGGCTAATAGAAAACTCAAACCTCACTAATGAGTGGCTAATAGAAAACTCAAACCTCACTAATGAGTGGCTAATAGAAAACTCAAACCTCACTAATGAGTGGCTAATAGAAAACTCAAACCTCACTAATGAGTGGCTAATAGAAAACTCAACCTCACTAATGAGTGGCTAATAGAAAACTCAAACCTCACTAATGAGTGGCTAATAGAAAACTCAAACCTCACTAATGAGTGGCTAATAGAAAACTCAAACCTCACTAATGAGTGGCTAATAGAAAACTCAACCTCACTAATGAATAGCTAATAGAAAACTCAAACCTCACTAATGAATGGCCAATAGAAAACTCAATCAAACCTCACTAATGAGTGGCTAATAGAAAACTCAAACCTCACTAATGAATGGCTAATGAAAGACTGCAAATCTTGGCTATGGCTGACTAAAGATATTGCAGAACAGCAGATTCAGACCACAGCTAGATCAGAAATGCTTCACCTTTCGTTTCTCTTTGCCCTCTAACATTAGGCATTGAGATTTGAGCACATCCACTCGAACAGATGCCAGTGGCGCCTGCAGCAGTTGGTTCAACTCAGCATCCAACGGCGCATCATCGCCATCAGTAGTCGCTTTTTTGGCAGTAGATTTTTCGCCAGACTGTTTTCTTCGAGATGACAAATCGAAGTGAGCAAAATCTGGGGCAAGGCGAGGCTGCTTGACACCCGCCGATGGGGGCTGCTTTTTTGCTGCTTTCTTTGCCATGAGACAGTTAAAGTAAAAACTGTATATTACTGCTAGACCAATACAGGTACTTATTGACAAGAGATTGAATAATTTTTATATTTATGATACAGTGATTAGACCAGACCTCCCACTATTCCCACTTCACGTAAATTGTTTATACTATATGTGTATTGATGTTATTTCCCTGCGTGGAAATCCTTATTTTGCCCCTTACTGTATTTTGGGTTTCCATCCTCTATATTTTGTTTTACTGTTAATTTGAATAGGGTTACACAGAGTTTTTAGTCACTACCACCACCCAGAGTATCCAATTTTTCCATTGCATCAAATTCTCTTTCCAACTGGGGTAACCCCTCTCCTTCCAGTGGCTCATGAGAGCAAGAGCCTGAGTCCCTTTTTTTATCAGCCAGACTTAAATGGAATACCCATATTCATGACTCCAATATTTGAGGACCCTAATTGTAAGCCCCTACTACCCTAACCCAACCAGGTCCTTTCCCAACAATACCCCTAATTGCGACTAACTAATTACCTAAGTGTTATTAAATAATAAATTAATCTCAATTGTGATAAAATTTCCAGATTTGCAACTAATAATTAAGGTACCAGTATAATAAATTTATCCTAAGCTGTTATTTGAGCCTTTATGACCTTAGGAAGCATTTATCAATTCTTGATAATCTAATTAAGTGGAGTTCTTAGGCAAATTTGAGCTAATTGTATTTCAGAATCTTCTTTGTGAATTACTAGTGGTAGAATCAAACTAACAACTTTTAGTATAATACTCAGTGAATTTAGCTTATTCTGGTTTTGTGGTAGACATAGCTAATATACTGTGGTAGGCCGGTCTACCACTGGGGTGAGCGACGGCAGGCTTCCAGTGCCGACAACGGCGGGACGTTCGGCTCAATTCCATAGAATGACGGACTGACGTCATTTTTTAATTTTTGCTCCCTTGTTTGTTCCCCCGGTTGTCCCCGCCTTTGCTCCCTCGTCTGTTCCTTTTTCTGTTCCTTCCCTTGGCCCCTGTTGTTTTAGTGTTTCCAGTGGTCGGGTTTCTTCGTTTCCCATCATTGTCCCTTCCCTTGTCCCATCCTCTGCCCCACCCCTGGGACCCCCCACGCTAATTTTATATATTTTACGTTGACTTTGGAGTCTCTAATTCTCTCCTCCCCTGTTGGTTGTTTGTTAGTTTGTTCAGTTTTTTGTTTCCGGTCTTTGCTCATTTGTCTCGCGTAGCTCTAATAATTAACGGTAATAATAATAACGAAATAATAATAAGTTCGCAAATATCAATAATATTTATTCAGTTGTTCAGAATCGAAGCCTTTAGTTTTCTATTGAGTCATTTGCCCGCGGGGCGTAAAATAACCAGTCAGTCTCAACTCAAAGAAAGCTCTGAGACCCTCAACGTTCTGTAAAACGACATTTACGGTGGTGGCAGCGCTACTTTACTACTGAAAGTAACACAACTAGCAATCTCGACGAATTACGAGTTTACGGTGTCTGAGGACCCATTCTGAACGACTCGGGCCGCTACTAGACCGCTCGACTGCGATTACAACTACCCTCCCCCCGGAATTGAGGACCCAGCAGACAGAGTAACCAAGGAAAAGAATCAGCGCATCAATTTGTGCATTTTCCGGCTTTATTTGTGCTTCTACAATGCCAGCGGCAAATCAAACGAGGAATCCGCCCCACCTCACTAGTGTCAACAAATTTTCGAAACCAAGAGTTTCCAAGAAAAATTCTTCTCCACCCTACCTCAATACATTTAGGCATTTTGAAAGATATCATCAATTGGGCTACTTAGCCACAACAATAGCTAAAATAACAATAGTTTTATATTACTTAGCAACAACAAAAAGTATAAAAATTAAAGTAAGCTAAAAACTTTTTCTTTTTATATTAGACTTAGACAAAATATAAATAGGTCTTATTTATTAACTTAGTCTTAATAAATAATAGATAGGGCCTATATTTTATATGGCATACAATAGGATCCTACCAAAAACGAATTAAAATTAAGTAGATAAAAACATAAGCAGATTAGGCCTAACCAATTGTCATTATCAATTGTCTTCTAGTTTCCTATGCATGAAAACAGGGTACCAGTCATTTTGGCAAGTCATTTTGGTGAAAGGCCTTTTTCCAAAACATATTAAAAAAGTCAATTTAGCAAAAAGCTTACTATTACATATAAAATGATGCAAGTAGGCCTAGGCCTAATTTGTTATTAAACAAACATTTTCCTAGTGATAGATAAAACTTAAATGTTGTTAATTTAGGGAATTTTTTTGTAATATTGTGTACAAACTTTAAAGCAACATAAGTGACAATCAATTGCTTTGATGCATAATTGGTTAATATATACGCACGCATAGGGCCTATACACTGCACTTTTAAAACTTGCTGAATCTTTCAATCACTTGAACCATACTTGAAACATATGTATAATTTTCAAGGTTTTCTATTTTTTATTTTAATTTTGCCTATATTAAACCATTCATTTAATGTTACACTAAACATTTTTACAAATCAAAGTTAAGTTCCTTTGCCTGTAAATACACATATTTTACATATTCAAAATTCTATTCAAAAACCATAACAAACAACTGATAAACAAAGAAATAATACACTATAACTATATAGCACCTTATAAACGTGGTGAAAACTTTTTGCCAAAATGAACTTTGCTAAAATGACTTTCACCAAAAAAACTTTTGCCAAAATGACTTTTTACAAAAATGATTGTAAACCATGAAAACATGCTAGTGGCTAGCTATGGTAGCAGTGACTATTTTAAGGATGAATTCAATTCAGGTATACACAAAGCTTAGGCTTTAGGAGCAGACTGAGGGGAGGCCAAGGGGGCCATGGCCCCCCCTCAGCTCTGCCAAAAAAATCCTCAAATGTATTGGTATCATGCTATATTAGTATCATGGTACCCTAATTGCAGCTCTGGCCTGACCAGACATGAAGCTTGCCCCCCTCTCAATAAAATCCTAGGTCTGCCCCTGATAAAGCTGTCTTTTGCCTAGAGCTCAAAGGCATCATCACCAAGGGCATACACCATACGGCAGGCTATGCTAGGGCCTAGAGTTTGTGCACACTGGCTTGTTGGCTCTGTCAGTTGATTGGGCAGTGGGATAAGCCTAAGGATATTCTCAATCTCAATGACAATATGCCATATGATATTGCATCATTTGTAGGCCTACAATACTTTTTATATTGAATTCAATTTTGCTCAACTATTCTTAAATTACAAGCTCATTTGCAAAATTTGAAGAATTTCTCAAAATGACCTACCTAAAAAGGCCAAGTCTCAAAATTTCAAGATTGAGATTGAGATCTTGGTTGGACTCTAGCCTAGGCTAGGGAGGGGCCTAGGCGGCAGGCCTAATGAGGCCCTATAATAATTATAGAATAGACCTAGTTACATAGAATATAAAACAAAATTTCTGCTAAAAAGACAATTGATCTTTCAAAAATTTAGTCATTCCAAGAGAGGGTCGCATTATGCTTTTCAACTTTTGAACCATAACATAACAGATAAGATAGAACAAAGCTGCAAAAAGCATAGGGTAAGATCTCATCAACCGAACATGAAAGTGTCATTTTTCGACATTCTCTTATAGATAGCAAAAAAAGTTTAATGTGTAATAAAATGAAACTACTCCGAAGTTGTTTAAAACATTTTTTTCTTTCAAATGAATGTTCGCTTTACTTTATTGCACAAGTAGAAAAAAAGTTATTGATGATTTTATCTCAAAACCGAACGATGATTCTAGGGTATCTTCAAACCGAACAGGGTATCTGACGTTCGGTTTTTGTGTTTGAACACTAATAACTTTTTTATTTCTCGTTCGTTTTTTCTAAAATATATATCATTGTAAAGATTAATTCATACTCTTTCTAAAAAGTATAACTTTCGCTTAGATAAATGTAGAAAAATATTGTTTATCTGTATTTGAATAGAGTACCCCCCATTGAATAGAAAAATCGTGAATTTTTACCTTTTTGCCATTTCTTTAAACTCTTTCATGCTAAATTGATAAAAAGCCATATTTTTCTACTTATTTTAGACAGTCAAATCGGAAAAGCATTAAAGAATTTTTAAAAAACACAAGTTCTTTAAAGCAGAGCTGATACTTTGCCCATTTCGGAGTTCTTCTGAAGGACCTACTAATGTTTCAGCTTTCAACATAAGCATTTATTTTGGCATTATTACCTTGTTTTTGAAAGAAAAAAGTACCTCTAGTATACTTTTAACCTTTTTTTATCATATAGTTAATATTTTTCAAAACTTAAGGAAGAAGAATAAAGTAAAAGTAAAAAATTGTAAAAAAACGATTTTTTTGCAAACAAGTTCTTGTAATTTTATATTTTATTTTTTCTCATCATACTCGTAAATTTTTACTTCAAGTAGTCGCATGCAAGATGTGAAGAAAAAATGCTGTGGATTCTTAAAATTTTCCAGAAAACCATCACCTCGTTCTCAGACTGCAATCACTGCAACAAGGTGGACCGCCAAAACCATAGGCTCATTGGCTTCATCTGTTTACCCCAGCCTTGTATACATGTAGATTTTTTGCAAAGACAAGAAAGAAAAAGCTCGCAATAAATATTCAAAATCTACTTATCTACGCTCGTATATATAAAGTAAAAATTATACATGTATACGTACATGCAGATAGCCATCTGATAATAAACAGCATGAAGTCGACAGACAGGTGGCTGATAGAGAATATATAGGCAGGCCGTTGATAAAGACATAGATGGGCGGCTGATAGAGATAGAGATAGAGCTGATAGAGATAAGAAAGCTGATAAAGAGGAGAAAGGCAGGCGACTGATAGAGACGAGACAGAAAGGCGGCTGATAGACAGGAGATAGACAGGCCGCTGATAGAGAGGAGACAGACAGGCCGCTGATAGAGAGGAGACAGACAGGCGACTGATAGAGACGAGACAGAAAGGCGGCTGATAGAGAGGAGACAGACAGGCGACTGATAGAGACGAGACAGAAAGGCGGCTGATAGAGAGGAGACAGACAGGCCGCTGATAGAGAGGAGACAGACAGGCCGCTGATAGAGAGGAGACAGACAGGCCGCTGATAGAGAGGAGACAGACAGGCCGCTGATAGAGAGGAGACAGACAGGCCGCTGATAGAGAGGAGACAGACAGGCGACTGATAGAGACGAGACAGAAAGGCGGCTGATAGAGAGGAGACAGACAGGCGACTGATAGAGACGAGACAGAAAGGCGGCTGATAGAGAGGAGATAGACAGGCCGCTGATAGAGAGGAGACAGACAGGCCGCTGATAGAGAGGAGACAGACAGGCCGCTGATAGAGAGGAGACAGACAGGCCGCTGATAGAGAGGAGATAGACAGGCCGCTGATAGAGAGGAGACAGACAGGCAGCTGATAGAGAGGAGACAGACAGGCATGGTTGATGGAGAGGAGACAGACAGGCCGCTGATAGAGAGGAGACAGACAGGCATGGTTGATGGAGAGGAGACAGACAGGCCGCTGATAGAGAGGAGACAGACAGGCATGGTTGATGGAGAGGAGATAGACAGGCAGCTGATAGAGAGGAGATAGACAGGCAGCTGATAGAGAGGAGATAGACAGGCCGCTGATAGAGAGGAGACAGACAGGCAGCTGATAGAGAGGAGATAGACAGGCAGCTGATAGAGAGGAGACAGGCAGGCGGCTGATAGAGAGGAGACGGGCGGGTGATAGAGAGGAGACGGGCGGCTGATAGAGAGGAGACGGGCGGCTGATAGAGAGGAGACGGGTGGCTGATAGAGGGGAGACGGGCGGCTGATAGAGTGGAGATAGACAGAAAGCTGATAAAGAGGAGACAGGCAGGCGGCTGATAGAGAGGAGACAAGCCGCTGATAGAGACAGAGAGGAGATAGACAAGCGGCTGATAGAGAGGAGACGGGCGGCTGATAGAGAGGAGACAGGCCGCTGATAGAGAGGAGACAGACAGGCCGCTGATAGAGAGGAGACAGACAGGCCGCTGATAGAGAGGAGACAGACAGGCCGCTGATAGAGAGGAGACAGACAGGCGACTGATAGAGACGAGACAGAAAGGCGGCTGATAGAGAGGAGACAGACAGGCGACTGATAGAGACGAGACAGAAAGGCGGCTGATAGAGAGGAGATAGACAGGCCGCTGATAGAGAGGAGACAGGCAGGCCGCTGATAGAGAGGAGACAGACAGGCCGCTGATAGAGAGGAGACAGACAGGCCGCTGATAGAGAGGAGATAGACAGGCCGCTGATAGAGAGGAGACAGACAGGCAGCTGATAGAGAGGAGATAGACAGGCCGCTGATAGAGAGGAGACAGACAGGCAGCTGATAGAGAGGAGATAGACAGGCAGCTGATAGAAAGGAGATAGACAAGCGGCTGATAGAGAGGAGACGGGCGGCTGATAGAGAGGAGACGGGTGGCTGATAGAGAGGAGACGGGCGGCTGATAGAGAGGAGACGGGTGGCTGATAGAGAGGAGACGGGCGGCTGATAGAATGGAGATAGACAGAAAGCTGATAAAGAGGAGACAGGCAGGCGGCTGATAGAGAAGAGACAAGCCGCTGATAGAGAGGAGATAGACAGGCCGCTGATAGAGAGGAGACAGACAGGCAGCTGATAGAGAGGAGACAGACAGGCCGCTGATAGAGAGGAGATAGACAGGCCGCTGATAGAGAGGAGATAGACAGGCGGCTGATAGAGAGGAGACAGACAGGCCGCTGATAGAGAGGAGATAGACAAGCGGCTGATAGAGAGGAGACGGGCGGCTGATAGAGAGGAGACAGACAGGCGGCTGATAGAGAGGAGACAGACAGGCGGCTGATAGAGAGGAGATAGACAAGCGGCTGATAGAGAGGAGACGGGCGGCTGATAGAGAGGAGACAGGCCGCTGATAGAGAGGAGACGGGCGGCTGATAGAGAGGAGACGGGCGGCTGATAGAGGGGAGACGGGCGGCTGATAGAGTGGAGATAGACAGAAAGCTGATAAAGAGGAGACAGGCAGGCGGCTGATAGAGAGGAGACAAGCCGCTGATAGAGAGGAGATAGACAAGCGGCTGATAGAGAGGAGACGGGCGGCTGATAGAGAGGAGACAGAAAGCTGATAGAGAGGAGACAGACAGGCCGCTGATAGAGAGGAGATAGACAAGCGGCTGATAGAGAGGAGACGGGCGGCTGATAGAGAGGAGACGGGCGGCTGATAGAGAGGAGACAGACAGGCAGCTTATAGAGAGGAGATAGACAAGCGGCTGATAGAGAGGAGACGGGCGGCTGATAGAGAGGAGACGGGCGGCTGATAGAGAGGAGACAGGCAGCTTATAGAGAGGAGATAGACAAGCGGCTGATAGAGAGGAGACGGGCGGCTGATAGAGAGGAGACAGGCAGCTGATAGAGAGGAGACGGGCGGCTGATAGAGAGGAGACGGGCGGCTGATAGAGAGGAGACGGGCGGCTGATAGAGAGTAGACGGGCGGCTGATGGAGAGATAGAGAGGCCGTTAACGTAGACTATGAATACAAAGTCAATAATTAGAAGCAAAATTTTTAAGCGTTTCGCGAAGGCAGCAGTAATCCGGATGTCCGATCTCGAAACGATGTTGCAGATGTCAGTTGATATTGATGAGCCTTGAAAATCAAATGTCTAACGTAGCTAGGGCCAATTGGTTTTTAACCTGATTCAAATATTTTAAACGCATGAATGGACGTTGGAAAGTTGATTGGTGCCGCAGGAAAGCAAACAGAAACAGCCAATCCTCATGACTGCGCAAGGAATTCGGCTAACCAATGACAGCACGAGGAAAACTGGTCATGTCTGCGTAGGCCAAATTTTCTCCTCGTCGTTCAGTTTTTGAAATCTGGATGCAAGAACTTTAGATGGGAATTATCCATCTCTCACTCTGGCCACATCTATATGTAGCGCTTTTTTATTTACAGTTGGAATCCCAAATTCTGGATCAGCCAAAGGATTTTTTATGCTTAAATCTGCTGACACTGGGACTAGAATAAGCCAGCGGATCCTTTCTCCCTATCCACTCCTTTTCCATCCGCCCCTTCCTCTGCATCCGCCCTTCCTCTGCATCTGCCCTTCCTCTGCATCCGCCCTTCCTCTGCATCTGCCCTTCCTCTGCATCCGCCCCTTCCTCTACACCCGCCCTTCCTCTGCATCTGCCCTTCCTCTGATTCCATCCCTTCCTCTGCATCTGCCCTTCCTCTGCATGCATCCCTTCCTCTGCATCCGCCCTTCCTCTGCATGCATCCCTTCCTCTGCATCCGCCCCTTCCTCTACACCCGCCCTTCCTCTGCATCCGCCCTTCCTCTGCATCCGCCCTTCCTCTGCATCCGCCCTTCCTCTGCATCCGCCCCTTCCTCTGCATCCGCCCCTTCCTCTACACCCGCCCTTCCTCTGCATCTGCCCTTCCTCTGATTCCATCCCTTCCTCTGCATCCGCCCTTCCTCTGCATGCATCCCTTCCTCTGCATCTGCCCCTTCCTCTGCATCCGCCCTTCCTCTGCATCCGCCCTTCCTCTGCATGCATCCCTTCCTCTGCATCTGCCCCTTCCTCTACACCCGCCCTTCCTCTGCATCCGCCCTTCCTCTGCATCCGCCCCTTCCTCTGCATCCGCCCTTCCTCTGCATCTGCCCCTTCCTCTACACCCGCCCTTCCTCTGCATCCGCCCTTCCTCTGCATCCGCCCTTCCTCTGCATCCGCCCCTTCCTCTGCATCCGCCCCTTCCTCTGCATCCGCCCCTTCCTCTGCATCCGCCCTTCCTCTGATTCCATCCCTTCCTCTGATTCCATCCCTTCCTCTGCATCCGCCCCTTCCTCTGCATCCGCCCTTCCTCTGATTCCATCCCTTCCTCTGATTCCATCCCTTCCTCTTCATCCATCCCTTCCTCTGCATCCGCCCCTTCCTCTGCATCCGCCCTTCCTCTGCATCCGCCCCTTCCTCTGCATCCGCCCTTCCTCTGCATCTGCCCCTTCCTCTACACCCGCCCTTCCTCTGCATCCGCCCTTCCTCTGCATCCGCCCCTTCCTCTGCATCCGCCCTTCCTCTGCATCTGCCCCTTCCTCTACACCCGCCCTTCCTCTGCATCCGCCCTTCCTCTGCATCCGCCCCTTCCTCTGCATCTGCCCTTCCTCTGATTCCATCCCTTCCTCTTCATCCATCCCTTCCTCTGCATCTGCCCCTTCCTCTGCATCCGCCCTTCCTCTGCATCCGCCTCTTCCTCTCCATCTGCTTTTTTCTTTCCATCTGCTCCTTCTAAAAATAAATATCAAAATTGAGCAACAGGAGTATGAACGGGATGCTGCATGCAAAGCATGGATTTATCTCTCTCGCTTCATTGCGGTCGCTATTTAGGCCATATCATTTATTTACTTCGTGGAAAGGGCGTGAAGTTATGACATAATGCTTCTGGCGCTTCGTTAGGCCCATCATGTCTAAAATGTGCGCGAATTGGTTCCAGGCTCACCACGAAGTGCGAAAACAAACCGAATTTTCCAAAACAGTCGATAGTCAGAGATAAGGATAGGTGGATCATGCCGCCTATTGCCTCAGAAAAGGCCCAGGGTCTGGGATTCTAGACAATAGACCAATACTTGACTATTGTGTGCGAAAAATCGTGCTTAGAATTTGAGCCTAATCCTACGGACTTAAAATGTGCGAATTTAAATTCGGTTCCCAGTAAAAATGAATTAATAGACACAGCCCTTATCGCAAACCGTCTGTCACCCAATTTTTCGCACCTACGAGTAAAAAGTAACTCGAAAATCGGCTCAATTCGCACACGTTGTCTATGTTTTGGCACGGGTGTGAAGATGGAATTGCCCAAGGCAGCTTCGGCCACTCATCAATTCGTAAAAGGACTGAAAGATTTCATACTTTTTGTTTGCGTAAAAGTTTGCCTACTTTTTGTGGGGCCCTCTTAGGTAAGATTTTAGATAAGCTAAGGTCAAAGTGATTAGATTGGACCCAAAAGCACCTTTGAGTATATAAAAGCTATAGCTAGCTAGTCTCTTCATCAAACCGGCTGATTCCTTCTCTAACTGTCTCTGTGTATCCCAGCACCTGAGTCTATCATGAATTCAGAATGAGCTGAGTTTGGCCTAGCTCAGCATTTTCACTCAAACACACAGAGGACTTGAGAGCCGCTATAATCTTCATCAAACCGGCTGATTCCTTCTCTAACTGTCTCTGTGTATCCCAGCACCTGAGTCTATCATGAATTCAGAATGAGCTGAGTTTGGCCTAGCTCAGCATTTTCCTCAAACACACAGAGGACTTGAGAGCCGCTATAATCTTCATCAAACCGGCTGATTCCTTCTCTAACTGTCTCTGTGTATCCCAGCACCTGAGTCTATCATGAATTCAGAATGAGCTGAGTTTGGCCTAGCTCAGCATTTTCACTCAAACACAGAGAGGACTTGAGAGCCGCTATAATCTTCATCAAACCGGCTGATTCCTTCTCTAACTGTCTCTGTGTATCCCAGCACCTGAGTCTATCATGAATTCAGAATGAGCTGAGTTTGGCCTAGCTCAGCATTTTCACTCAAACACAGAGAGGACTTGAGAGCCGCTATAATCTTCATCAAACCGGCTGATTCCTTCTCTAACTGTCTCTGTGTATCCCAGCACCTGAGTCTATCATGAATTCAGAATGAGCTGAGTTTGGCCTAGCTCAGCATTTTCACTCAAACACAGAGAGGACTTGAGAGCCGCTATAATCTTCATCAAACCGGCTGATTCCTTCTCTAACTGTCTCTGTGTATCCCAGCACCTGAGTCCATCATGAATTCAGAATGAGCTGAGTTTGGCCTAGCTCAGCATTTTCACTCAAACACAGAGAGGACTTGAGAGCCGCTATAATCTTCATCAAACCGGCTGATTCCTTCTCTAACTGTCTCTGTGTATCCCAGCACCTGAGTCCATCATGAATTCAGAATGAGCTGAGTTTGGCCTAGCTCAGCATTTTCACTCAAACACAGAGAGGACTTGAGAGCCGCTATAATCTTCATCAAACCGGCTGATTCCTTCTCTAACTGTATCTGTGTATCCCAGCACCTGAGTCTATCATGAATTCAGAATGAGCTGAGTTTGGCCTAGCTCAGCATTTTCACTCAAACACAGAGAGGACTTGAGAGCCGCTATAATCTTCATCAAACCGGCTGATTCCTTCTCTAACTGTCTCTGTGTATCCCAGCACCTGAGTCTATCATGAATTCAGAATGAGCTGAGTTTGGCCTAGCTCAGCATTTTCACTCAAACACAGAGAGGACTTGAGAGCCGCTATAATCTTCATCAAACCGGCTGATTCCTTCTCTAACTGTCTCTGTGTATCCCAGCACCTGAGTCTATCATGAATTCAGAATGAGCTGAGTTTGGCCTAGCTCAGCATTTTCACTCAAACACAGAGGACTTGAGAGCCGCTATAATCTTCATCAAACCGGCTGATTCCTTCTCTAACTGTCTCTGTGTATCCCAGCACCTGAGTCTATCATGAATTCAGAATGAGCTGAGTTTGGCCTAGCTCAGCATTTTCACTCAAACACAGAGAGGACTTGAGAGCCGCTATAATCTTCATCAAACCGGCTGATTCCTTCTCTAACTGTCTCTGTGTATCCCAGCACCTGAGTCTATCATGAATTCAGAATGAGCTGAGTTTGGCCTAGCTCAGCATTTTCACTCAAACACAGAGAGGACTTGAGAGCCACTATAATCTTCATCAAACCGGCTGATTCCTTCTCTAACTGTCTCTGTGTATCCCAGCACCTGAGTCTATCATGAATTCAGAATGAGCTGAGTTTGGCCTAGCTCAGCATTTTCACTCAAACACAGAGAGGACTTGAGAGCCGCTATAATCTTCATCAAACCGGCTGATTCCTTCTCTAACTGTCTCTGTGTATCCCAGCACCTGAGTCTATCATGAATTCAGAATGAGCTGAGTTTGGCCTAGCTCAGCATTTTCACTCAAACACAGAGGACTTGAGAGCCGCTATAATCTTCATCAAACCGGCTGATTCCTTCTCTAACTGTCTCTGTGTATCCCAGCACCTGAGTCTATCATGAATTCAGAATGAGCTGAGTTTGGCCTAGCTCAGCATTTTAACTTTAAAATACAGAAACCATTTCGCTCTTTCGCTCTTTCGCGTAATTGACCAGAACAACCAATTAGGGCTAATTACGGTAGTTAGTAATTGATAGCCATAAATCTAGGATGAGTTCTCGGAGAAAATTAGGAGTTTAGGTACAAATTAGAGTTTATTAAGTTATGTAGATATGTATCTTCAATTACTAATCTTTAAACAAGGTGTTTTAGGCCTATACGAGTACTATAGGCCTACGTTTTGCTTTAGGCCCTAGTGACTGAAATTTCCGATAGGCCAAATGTATATTTTCTTTCGATATGCCCATTAATGTTGGTTCTATTTAGTGGCGGTGCAGCCTTGGCGGTGCGCAGTGGCGGCGATGCTGATTAAGGTAAATTCTGTGGATTAAGGGGGAGGGGCGGTGGTTGGGTTTTCAAACCCCTCCCTCAGCGAATTTTTAAAATTAGAGTATACGCTATAATCTCACAAAAACGCATACAACGAGCGCTAAAAAACTAATGGTGGGTCACCCCACGGAAGGATGGTAGGGTGGTCTTAGGAGGGTGGTCACCCGGGGCAGCAGCCCTCTCTGCCCCCAACTTGGCGCCGCCACTGGTTGTATTGATGAGGCCTAGGCCGACGTACGCGCAATGGTCCTAGTTCTGCGCAAAAATAAGGATATGGAGCCTGGCTGTGGCATGTGAATGTGAGAATTCGCGTTAGTCATCCAAGAGTAAAAATTCGCGGTCTGGTTCCTATTGGCTGGTTTGAAATCCCACAGCTCAAGTAGGCTGACTCTTACATTGGTAGGCCTAGTATTTCCTCACTACAGGCCAGCTTTAAAACTAGGCATAGGCTAGCTCTAAGAAGGCTAGGCCCTGAGTATTTATCCAAGTCTTGTTATCATTTAGGCCATTTTGGAAATATATCTAGCTGTAGTAAAGCTCTTGAGTAACGCCTATCAATTGACAACCAGCTTTTAAGGTAAAGTACATTAAACTTTTACAATAATATCAAACCTATTTTCCATTCAATTTTCAAAAAACAGGCTTACAGGGAGTCTGTCTATCAATCTACTTGGATCAAGGGTGCCTCTCTAACTGCTTCTGTCTATCAATCTACTTGGATCAAGGGCGCCTCTCTAACTGCTTCTGTCTATCAATCTACTTGGATCAAGGGTGCCTCTCTAACTGCTTCTGTCTATCAATCTACTTGGATCAAGGGTGCCTCTCTAACTGCTTCTGTCTATCAATCTACTTGGATCAAGGGCGCCTCTCTAACTGCTTCTGTCTATCAATCTACTTGGATCAAGGGTGCCTCTCTAACTGCTTCTGTCTATCAATCTACTTGGATCAAGGGCGCCTCTCTAACTGCTTCTGTCTATCAATCTACTTGGATCAAGGGCGCCTCTCTAACTGCTTCTGTCCATCAATCTACATGTATGAAGGGCGCCTCTCTAACTGCATCTGTCCATCAATCTACATGTATGAAGGGCGCCTCTCTAACTGCTTCTGTCTATCAATCTACTTGGATCAAGGGCGCCTCTCTAACTGCTTCTGTCTATCAATCTACTTGGATCAAGGGCGCCTCTCTAACTGCCTCTGTCTATCAATCTACTTGGATCAAGGGCGCCTCTCTAACTGCTTCTGTCCATCAATCTACATGTATGAAGGGCGCCTCTCTAACTGCGAATTCTGTCCATCAATCTACTTGTATGAAGGGCGCCTCTCTAACTGCTTCTGTCTATCAATCTACTTGGATCAAGGGCGCCTCTCTAACTGCTTCTGTCTATCAATCTACTTGGATCAAGGGCGCCTCTCTAACTGCTTCTGTCCATCAATCTACATGTATGAAGGGCGCCTCTCTAACTGCTTCTGTCTATCAATCTACTTGGATCAAGGGCGCCTCTCTAACTGCTTCTGTCTATCAATCTACTTGGATCAAGGGCGCCTCTCTAACTGCTTCTGTCCATCAATCTACATGTATGAAGGGCGCCTCTCTAACTGCGAATTCTGTCCATCAATCTACTTGTATGAAGGGCGCCTCTCTAACTGCTTCTGTCTATCAATCTACTTGGATCAAGGGCGCCTCTCTAACTGCTTCTGTCTATCAATCTACTTGGATCAAGGGCGCCTCTCTAACTGCTTCTGTCTATCAATCTACATGTATGAAGGGCGCCTCTCTAACTGCTTCTGTCCATCAATCTACATGTATGAAGGGCGCCTCTCTAACTGCTTCTGTCCATCAATCTACATGTATGAATGGCGCCTCTCTAACTGCTTCTGTCCATCAATCTACATGTATGAAGGGTGCCTCTCTAACTGCTTCTGTCCATCAATCTACATGTATGAAGGGCGCCTCTCTAACTGCTTCTGTCTATCAATCTACTTGGATCAAGGGCGCCTCTCTAACTGCTTCTGTCCATCAATCTACATGTATGAAGGGCGCCTCTCTAACTGCTTCTGTCCATCAATCTACATGTATGAAGGGCGCCTCTCTAACTGCTTCTGTCTATCAATCTACTTGGATCAAGGGCGCCTCTCTAACTGCTTCTGTCTATCAATCTACTTGGATCAAGGGCGCCTCTCTAACTGCTTCTGTCCATCAATCTACATGTATGAAAGGCGCCTCTCTAACTGCTTCTGTCCATCAATCTACATGTATGAAGGGCGCCTCTCTAACTGCTTCTGTCCATCAATCTACATGTATGAAGGGCGCCTCTCTAACTGCTTCTGTCCATCAATCTACATGTATGAAGGGCGCCTCTCTAACTGCTTCTGTCTATCAATCTACTTGGATCAAGGGCGCCTCTCTAACTGCTTCTGTCTATCAATCTACTTGGATCAAGGGCGCCTCTCTAACTGCTTCTGTCCATCAATCTACATGTATGAAGGGCGCCTCTCTAACTGCGAATTCTGTCCATCAATCTACTTGTATGAAGGGCGCCTCTCTAACTGCTTCTGTCTATCAATCTACTTGGATCAAGGGCGCCTCTCTAACTGCTTCTGTCTATCAATCTACATGTATGAAGGGCGCCTCTCTAACTGCTTCTGTCCATCAATCTACATGTATGAAGGGCGCCTCTCTAACTGCTTCTGTCCATCAATCTACATGTATGAAGGGCGCCTCTCTAACTGCTTCTGTCCATCAATCTACATGTATGAAAGGCGCCTCTCTAACTGCTTCTGTCCATCAATCTACATGTATGAAGGGCGCCTCTCTAACTGCTTCTGTCCATCAATCTACATGTATGAAGGGCGCCTCTCTAACTGCTTCTGTCCATCAATCTACATGTATGAAGGGCGCCTCTCTAACTGCTTCTGTCTATCAATCTACTTGGATCAAGGGCGCCTCTCTAACTGCTTCTGTCTATCAATCTACTTGGATCAAGGGCGCCTCTCTAACTGCTTCTGTCTATCAATCTACTTGGATCAAGGGCGCCTCTCTAACTGCTTCTGTCCATCAATCTACATGTATGAAGGGCGCCTCTCTAACTGCATCTGTCCATCAATCTACATGTATGAAGGGCGCCTCTCTAACTGCTTCTGTCTATCAATCTACTTGGATCAAGGGCGCCTCTCTAACTGCTTCTGTCTATCAATCTACTTGGATCAAGGGCGCCTCTCTAACTGCTTCTGTCTATCAATCTACTTGGATCAAGGGCGCCTCTCTAACTGCTTCTGTCCATCAATCTACATGTATGAAGGGCGCCTCTCTAACTGCGAATTCTGTCCATCAATCTACTTGTATGAAGGGCGCCTCTCTAACTGCTTCTGTCTATCAATCTACATGTATGAATGGCGCCTCTCTAACTGCTTCTGTCTATCAATCTACTTGGATCAAGGGCGCTCTCTAACTGCTTCTGTCCATCCATCTACATGTATGAAGGGCGCCTCTCTAACTGCTTCTGTCTATCAATCTACTTGGATCAAGGGCGCCTCTCTAACTGCTTCTGTCTATCAATCTACTTGGATCAAGGGCGCCTCTCTAACTGCTTCTGTCCATCAATCTACATGTATGAAGGGCGCCTCTCTAACTGCTTCTGTCTATCAATCTACATGTATGAAGGGCGCCTCTCTAACTGCGAATTCTGTCCATCAATCTACATGTATGAAGGGCGCCTCTCTAACTGCTTCTGTCTATCAATCTACATGTATGAAGGGCGCCTCTCTAACTGCTTCTGTCCATCAATCTACATGTATGAAGGGCGCCTCTCTAACTGCTTCTGTCTATCAATCTACTTGGATCAAGGGCGCCTCTCTAACTGCTTCCGTCCATCAATCTACATGTATGAAGGGCGCCTCTCTAACTGCTTCCGTCCATCAATCTACATGTATGAAGGGCGCCTCTCTAACTGCTTCTGTCCATCAATCTACTTGTATGAAGGGCGCCTCTCTAACTGCTTCTGTCCTGCATCAATCTACATGTATGAAGGGCGCCTCTCTAACTGCTTCTGTCCATCAATCTACATGTATGAAGGGCGCCTCTCTAACGCGAATTCTGTCCATCAATCTACATGTATGAATGGCGCCTCTCTAACTGCGAATTCTGTCCATCAATCTACTTGTATGAAGGGCGCCTCTCTAACTGCTTCTGTCTATCAATCTACATGTATGAATGGCGCCTCTCTAACTGCTTCTGTCTATCAATCTACATGTATGAAGGGCGCCTCTCTAACTGCTTCTGTCTATCAATCTACATGTATGAAGGGCGCCTCTCTAACTGCTTCTGTCCATCAATCTACATGTATGAAGGGCGCCTCTCTAACTGCTTCTGTCCATCAATCTACATGTATGAATGGCGCCTCTCTAACTGCGAATTCTGTCCATCAATCTACTTGTATGAAGGGCGCCTCTCTAACTGCGAATTCTTTCCATCAATCTACATGTATGAAGGGCGCCTCTCTAACTGCTTCTGTCTATCAATCTACTTGTATGAAGGGCGCCTCTCTAACTGTTTCTGTCTATCAATCTACATGTATGAAGGGCGCCTCTCTAACTGCTTCTGTCTATCAATCTACATGTATGAAGGGCGCCTCTCTAACTGCTTCTGTCCATCAATCTACATGTATGAATGGCGCCTCTCTAACTGCGAATTCTGTCCATCAATCTACATGTATGAAGGGCGCCTCTCTAACTGCTTCTGTCTATCAATCTACATGTATGAAGGGCGCCTCTCTAACTGCTTCTGTCTATCAATCTACATGTATGAAGGGCGCCTCTCTAACTGCTTCTGTCTATCAATCTACATGTATGAAGGGCGCCTCTCTAACTGCTTCTGTCTATCAATCTACATGTATGAATGGCGCCTCTCTAACTGCTTCTGTCTATCAATCTACTTGGATCAAGGGCGCTCTCTAACTGCTTCTGTCCATCAATCTACATGTATGAAGGGCGCCTCTCTAACTGTTTCTGTCCATCAATCTACATGTATGAAGGGCGCCTCTCTAACTGCTTCTGTCCATCAATCTACATGTATGAAGGGCGCCTCTCTAACTGCTTCTGTCCATCAATCTACATGTATTAAGGGCGCCTCTCTGCATTTGTCTATTAATATATCTGGGAGTAGGCGACTCTTCACCGCCTTGTATAGTTCTCCGTCCTACCATCATATAATTTGTCAGATCTTTGAAATTTCCCCGTTCTGATAGGGCCTAGGCCTATAGCCTAGCATATATCTGTTTCTTTTCTAATAAGGGTTTTACTAAATGTATATTATTGTAGTCATATTATTAAATTTTATATTGTGCCTTTGGCTTTGCTCGTATTACTTACAGTTACAATACTCGTAATTGTACTTATTTACAATTAAATTAAATTAGACGTTTACTAGGCCTTTTACTCTTCAATTATACAGTAAAGCGGCAACCATTAGGCCTAGTAGGCCGCGCCTATCTTGGCCTGTCTTGTTGATTCGATCTTCTTTTCTATGTTGCAGAATTCTTAAAAGAAAATGTATATGGAATTATATGTCGCTTTTAGCTACTGTTAGTAGAAATAAAAGCATTTAATAGGAATATTTTGTCAAAATGGAAAAATCCTCCTATGTATTTTGCATTAAAATTGGTACATTTTTAAGCAAAAAATATTTGCAATTACGTGGCTTAAATGAGTTGTTCTTTTAAAAAAAAGATCTTATTCAATGTAAGGTAGAAGAATCAAGCGAGAAATAAGTTTTTTTGACAATTTTTGTTCGTTCGGTTTTGAAGATTCTTCTGTTCGGTTGATGATTCTGAAATCTGAAAACCGAACCGAACATGTAATTTGGTATCATCAACCGAACACTAGAATTTTTTGCTTAACTATACATCAGATTGGTATGTGTGTTATATTACTTTGTAGAAAATTTAACACTGAATTCAAAAAGTATTTTGTTTTGAATGTAAGTTAAAAATTGTGGTCTGTAGACCAATTCTTCTGCAGACATCCCAAATCAAGAAAAAACTCTGAAACGCGTATTTCTTTAATAATTTCTATCAATAATGCTCATTTTCTCGAGTATCTATTGAGTAGATTGTCTAAACTTTATCTCATTTTGTAGATGAGAATGTTTTCTTTCAAATGATATGGCACTTTTATAGACTCTTTAAATATATTTCCAATGAGACAGTAAAAACGAAAGTCACTTGCATGTTCGGTTTTGAAGATCCCTTGTTCGGTTGATGAGATCTTACCCTAAAGCAACCCATGTCAAACTTCTAGTTCTATATTTTTCACATAGCTGCTTACGAATTCTAAAACAACTGAACCCATAGCAGAGCATAAACTATGCTGATGGTCGTTCTTCATTACATTATGAAAGGTGGGGTGAGGTGTCATCACCATCTGTGCGCTCATTTTGTCTGCCGCCGTCTTTTCGTCTGCCGGGAGACGAAATCACTTTTCGGAAGTAAGAGTAGTAGAAGTAAAATTAGCTGCAAAAATTATTAAACTAATTTTCCATAATGGAATATTTTGAGACATGCAGAGAGTTATAATGAGATATTATTTTATGTATGCGTAATTTTGTTTATCGCAATATAATATAATATTTAAACATCGTTGATACTTGATAGATGTGAAGTGGGGCGGAGAAAGAAACAAACAAAGAGTGCGAGTTGGGTTGGTTGGGCAAATTTGAATTGCCGCTGGCGTCGAGTTCGCACGAATTAAGCCGGAAAATCGCGCAGTCGAATCTCAACAAATTCCTCCGGTTACGATCCGTCTGCCGCGGTCCTCAATTCCGGGGGAGAGTAGTCATAATCGCAGTCGAGCGGTCGTTAGCAGGCACTGTCGTTCAAATTGGGTCCTCAGACACCGTAATTAATATACGTCGATTTGCGTTTAAAGTAAGAGTAGCGTATGCTGCTGCCACCACCGTAATTGACGTTTTACGGAACGGTAACTTCACGGGCAAATTACTCGTATATACATGTAAGATAGAGTTATGGGCTTAATCGATCAAGGAATAACTGTTGCCTAAATAATGGTCACGTTTATTGGTATTAAATTTGGGAGCGAGTTCAGTGAGGACGTACGTCGACGGTGATCAGATTCGTCAGCCGCGGTGCGCGAGGCTAAAGTATAGTAAAAATTGCTAGTTGTTTTGCACTAAGTGTGGGCTGAGCAAAATAATAAATTTGTGGTCAGAAGTCAAGTACAAAGCCGAGCAAAAGTTGAGTAAAAGTTAAGTAAAACAAAAACGGCGATTGGCATATAAATAAAGCATGCAAAACAGCACATGGACCGAGGGGTCCAAGAGATGGGAAGTGGGCGACCAGGATATATGAAGCGTTGGGCTCCAAGCGCTGGGCAACCAAAGGCCCGCTAATGGAAAGCGGCGAAAAATCCACAGGTTTACGCAAAAAACAAAACAGAAAAAAGAAAACGGGAGCAGAGGGCCAGGGAAAGTAGCTGCGCCCAAACCACACATTAAGGGACAGAAAAGGGCCAAAGCCGGGAATGTGGGAATGACGACATTTCGTCATGGGGGTGGGCACCTCACGGTGGACAACTGGGACCAAACCCGGGAAGCAAAAAAAGTCGAAAATTCGAAAGTCGAAAGTAACGAAAGTTCCAAAAAAGCTCGTAATAAAGATAAAAATAAAGTGGTTGCCCCTCTACGACTACTACAATAGATCGCTTCGATTTCGGGAGTAAGTTGACATCCCCTTAGAAATTAGCACGTACGAGCTACTGCTAGAAAAAGTTGTTTGGTTAGGAACGGTCTATATTTCGTAGAAAAAAGGTCAAATTGGATTACGAATTCATTCTGTAATTACAGGTAGCTTTCATTCTTTTCTACACAATCGATAGCCAAGCTATAGACAGCCATTGTTTCCGCTGGCAAACAATGGCAACCAAATGGTGCTTGGTTTTCCTCAGTAGTCATTCTTACTGGAAGCTGCGGCGCTAGAAGCAGCGCGAAATCGAAGACAAAACTTTACAGGAAGTTGAGTTTCTTTCCGACTCTGGATGCAGCAGGCGAAACCCTACCAACAAGTTGATGTGCAGCAGTTAGGAAGCTGACTTAAGTAAGGCATCCAGGCCCTGCCTCGGTCCGGAAATCTTCGCAACTTGCAATTCCCTTGAGTTGATCAAAACTTCTCTGCTGCAGTAGCTGTTACTGTTTTTTTGTCTGTACATTTACTGTAATGGCTTTACGAGCAAGCTCTAGTTACTCAAATTATGTCATCAGAAACATAGAACGGAAGCAAAAAATACTAAAATTTTGTTGCTCGTCGTAAAGACAGCAAATATTTTCTTGAACTCTTCGTTTTATTAGCTCGTAATAACTGAAAAAAAATATTTAAGACAAGTTTTGGTTTTGGGAAAGTGTTAAAGTTACCATAAATATTGAAAATTTTCAGAGTTTTAGTTTTCAATGTTACTTCAGACATGTCGTTTTAGTTAGATTTCGTGGATTTGAAAATTCTTTGGACTGTTATGAGGTTCACACGTGAATCCGTTTGTACTTCATCCATTGCAGCATCTCTTCGTTGTTGGCAGAAAAGCCGGAGTCACTCAGCGGCAGGCTGGCGTCAAAGTAAGGCAGCAGAACGCACTGCCTCCTCACCGGGTGCCAGTAGTATCCGATGCAGTCCTCAAACTCGAACACAAGACAGACCTGGGAGCAGTGGAAGTGAGTTTTAGCCCTTGGTTCCTTGATCCAGCAGCCCGGGTCGGGTTGATTGTACGCGACGATTTCCGTGCGAACGAATTTACTTGTGGTCGCTTTGTTAGCGATTCGGTTGGCCACAGCGGCATCCTCGTAGCAGAGAACGTTGTTTAGATCATTGCAAGTCTCGTCCCTCAGCTTTCTTTCTGAGTCACTTTTTATTGTCACACAGTCTTGGCTGCTGTCCTGATTATTTGGTTCCGTACTTAGGAAATATGACCCACTACCATCCGTGACCTGGCCATCCTTGATCCAAACCCAGCCGTCTTTCTGAGTGCCTCTCTCGTTCAGCGCATCGACCAGTCCGACCCACCATCTGTCACCAGAAAAGCTCGCAGCCGTCATGGCGTCGTGCACAGACTTGCTGATCATCTCCTGACCGTGGTCGTGACAAATCCTAATAGCATCGCAGAATGTCACCTGTTTATCGTAATTCTTGACACACCAAGACTTTCCAGAATTGTTGACCGCAATCAACCCGCCAGAACAAGTCGCGGCAACAGAGGCAGTCATTAACAGAAGGGCAGCTACCATTGGAAGGAGTAGAAATGCCATGACCGAGCGGACCAGTTTTTTGTTGATTGCGCAAAACCAAAATCTTTAATTAGCCGAAGAGATGATTGTAGATCCGGGGAATTTTCGCGGCGAGATCTTCTCTCCGTTGCATATGATGGATGCTTTATAGAAAATTCCCAACGTCATTTTGGTTGCAGGGATCAGCAGGTAGAAAGGCCTAGCGTTGCCATGGAGTGAAGCATCCAAGGAGCGTAAATTTTCGCGATTGTCCGCCAATAAGCTGTGGCTCCAAGATTGCGTGCGAGAGCTACAATTAAGATACATCCGTTAGGCCTAACTAACTCTCGGCAGTGTTTCCTTCAACCCCCCCCCCCAAATTATCGATCGTGAGGCCTCAACGCTCATGCCATGCAGTTGCTATCTGAGGAGACAGTATTTTTTTAAATCAAAAACTTTTTGATTTGCAGTCTCCTGAATGAAGGACGTTTCTAAAAATGATTCATGAGGGCGATTTTTCATCCTAGCCGGCTCATAGAAATGCTCTTTAACTCAACATACTAGCGGCTATCAGCTCTGTAGGAGTGATTGTCTACTGACAAATACATGTAGAAAGTGCAGAGTTTGGCGCAGAAAGCTTGCAAGACGGGTAAATAAGTGTTGCCTATATACTGGTACAATGACTACTTATCGTGCTGTTTACCGTTGATTTTGAGGCAGATTTAGCGCAGAAAGCGCAAATTATACTACGACATGAAAAGAATATTGTTGGGTTTCGACCTTCGGGCTCCTTGTTAGGGAAGCCTTCGGGCCTCAGGCTCAGAAATAAATCAATTAGAGACCTGGCCCCCCACTCCTGTCAGATGGTCAGCCCCATGGTAGCTTGATCGTGTGACGAGCAGTCTAGGTCCTATAGCTAAGAGAGGGACAGCGAGAGACGAGCAGGGAGAATTTTGAAAGTAGAAATTAGCTAATCCGCAGATCAACTAACTTGCTGCCACCAGCCCGTACGCCCTGGCTCACCACACCGGGACTCTCGAAATCGGGCTTCCGACTAGAAGGGGCTTTGCACTTACCTGCCAACTAGTGTCTTTTTGCTGTCAATCTCGAAGTCATAGCCGATGATAAGGGACACTGCTGGGACACTGCGGTGGCGAGTCTATGGGGTAGCTACATGTACTATTACATTGCTAAATACGAAGATATGTACTTTTGGCCTTCAACGCGCCAACTAGCCTCTCATAGCGCTGATGATAGGCTAACTCGAACTTCAGAGACCGCATGATTCATTTACCCGAGCCGCTTGGCTAACCTAGAGTGCAAAGGGTACATCTCTGGCGCCGATTCTGCACTCCTGGCAGTTTCGCTAACTGATTTGATAGATTGATCGACTGAGAACTGCCTTGCCATTGGTCCACTGTGACCGGCGCCTACTAGCTTAGCTACTCATCTGAGCCATCGCGAACAAAGAAATAAAACCGATAAAAATAACTGTTAGATTTAACCTTCTCCTTAGTTCACTTCACACCTCAGATT
The DNA here is from genome assembly GCA_002269645.1 of Macrostomum lignano. Taxonomy (NCBI): domain Eukaryota; kingdom Metazoa; phylum Platyhelminthes; family Macrostomidae; genus Macrostomum; species Macrostomum lignano. The sequence goes on from NIVC01001184.1 coordinate 104,401, forward strand.
GAATTGGAGTCTCAGACTACTAGCAGTATTATTAAGTGATTTCTGCCTCAGCAACAGCACTACTGAACAAAATGAGCAAAAGTGTGCGCCTAATTCAGCTACTGAAACAGGGGACAGATAGGGGATCACCCAATCAAGCAAGCCTAGGTAGCCTCTCACCCAACCAATCAGAAACTCAACAGCCGGAGACCAGGTAGTCCACAGTGACCGAATCGGCTTGATGCTTCGCAGCTGTAGACTCGGGATGATGCTGTCACGATCTTCGCTGATAGCTAGCAGGTGATGATCTTTGCTTGATGTTCGCTGCTGTCGACCGGGGGACTCGTCCTTGATGATGATGGGGGAAGTCGCAATCCGGGGATCAAGAAACGACGGTCGTGCTCCGGGAACCAGAAGTTGCGCGCTGGGCCCGAGCCAAAGTTGAGTCCGAGCGGGCCAAAAACTCCGGTTTAAATAGCCGCCAACTGGACCGCAGTTTGTTATAATGGAACACGTCGATTCTGATTGGCTGAGCCGTTTTGTTAAAATAAGCGCCGAATTTTCTGATTGGCTAAGCTTGTTGCTACCCAGAATCACGTGACCGAGAGATCCTATCAGTTCCCACAGGGTCGTAAAAAGATGACAGGTGCGGCCATAAATCACTCAAAATCGCAACAAAATGATTTATGACTTTTCGCGTAGGATTGACGGAAATAAATGAAAAAATATACATTAGAAAGCTCTTATTAAATAGAAAGTGAAGATAATGAAGAGAAATCGCTAATCGCTAATCCCAAAGTACTTTTAGGGGTAAAACGCATAGCTGTCAAAGCTGTCACACGCTTGAGTGAACACGAACAATAGGCTCTGACCTCATAAATCTTGATGGCCTGTCAAAATGATGAGAAAAAAGCTACCGCCCGCATCCTCTCAGACCATCTGGCGCCCGCCTCAACACTGAGTGAGGCGCAGGTGGCTGTCAGACCAGCTTCGAAAGCGATGATTTATGACCCAAAAAGCTGCGCCTATGTTATTATGACTACTAGTATGACCAGACATTATATCTAGTATAGATTTTATGAAAATTCGCAGAAAAAGGATAAAAATGCCCATTGCCCACTGTTAGTAGGCAAGTAAGTTAGAGCCCATGTGCTAGCGCGGGATTTGGGAAAAAGTGCGTCCTCATCAATATGCAATTTTTGTAAAAAAAGAAGTATACAAAGATAATAAGACCAATTGCTCTTTTGGTACTCGGGGTCCTAAAATGTTTTTAAAAATTTATCAATATAATAGTGCGGCAAGCAAAGTGGCCGCTACCATGTGGACCTGCTGTAATATTCTATACATAATCAATAAAATATTCGCTCGTAGTCAGAAATAATCTTTCGCATCCTCTTCCTCAATTAGAATATAAAAACTGACGAAAAAACTCGCAAATCTGTTGAAATACGTAGTGTAAGTTGAAAATGAAAGCAAAAATGCGTACTGTCGCGATTGTACATGTATAGGCAATCTTACTCAATAGAAGGGCGAAACGTCTGTGGGCTAATTGGTCTGTGGTGACACTTTCCCGCGGGCAAATTTCCGGCGGGCTAATGTCATTACTGCCGCCTGCAGCACCAAAATGAGTGCCTGCGGCGCCAAATGAGCGCTTGTACATATTAATTGTACATATTGTAGAATTGTAGAATTCTTCTGGCTTGCCCCCCACCATAAAATCCATGGCGACGCCCCTGAACGCAGATTCATGTATTCAATTGTATGATACATCGAAACTCGTGACTATGTACATGATCGGGGCCTGTCTCAGTGAGCTACTAAATCATGCAAATGCGACCCATTTGTCGCTTTGTCCATTAAATTTCTGCTTTAAGCTACTAAGCACATGGACAACTACTCTAGTACTCTACTCTACTCTAGTTGTCCATGACTAAGCATTGCGGGGGGGGGGCGATTCGATCGTGCTCGTCAATTTCAACAATTTCATAGAAAATGTTTGTTTTAGACAATGAAGAGAAAATATAGATGCAGATTCTCATGTTTGGCCGAACAGGCTGTCTAAAGCAACAATTGCCACATTACTTATACTACTACTTTTGCTACTACTACTATGATGTTTTTCGAAGGCTTGGCAATACTTATTAATTTGTAATAATCTGTTTATTCCCGTTGTGAATCATACTTTTTCGCTTCAAATTTCTTTACTATTCGTTTTTTTGTTTTTATTATTTCGTTTATATATGTTTATATGTTTTTCTAAAGCTGAGTGGATCGATCGACCGGCCGGTTTAACGCGTATCTTATATTTATATGTGTTATATTGGAAATATGTTTCTGGGATCGAAGCGTCAGGAAGGTGATGGCCGCCATTTTTTCTTCTGCTGCGGCATCCTGCGGCCAGTGTTGCTCGAGCACGGCGTGCTGCAGTGACTGCTGTTGGGTGGCTTAGGGATGATATAGCCCCGTCTGATGGTATATCACTGTCAGGTGCTGCAGTCACTACATGTATATAGATCAAGAGCATATCAGAGCATGCCATCTGCAGGTAGAGAATCACAGTGTATACTCAAGGCTGCAATTCACAAGTTTTATTTTCCTGCACTTCTGCTTTTCTATTATGGAATTTAAAGAGCATGGAAACAACTTTAGGTAGTGAGTTCATGATTTATGGACCAAAGAAGGCAAAGTAGCAAATAGTAGGCAAATTACAATTAGATGGGGATAGGTAGACAGGCAGATAAGGAAATTAATGTACATATATAAATAGAGATATAGCAGTAGATACAGGGACTACTCAATAGTTATTAAGTAGTCCCTGAGTAGATATTGAAATTCAGCACTCTTACGAGTAGAATAGCATTTTCATATGCTACTAACTTATATGTACTTCTTATGCTTCATAAATAAGTATTGCAAGATTTTTATTAAAATTGGATGTAAAAGTTACGTAACATAAAATTTGGATTTGATTTCACAGACGAATGCGCACAGAGCTTCGTGAGCAGATTTCTTAAGCCACGACATGATTTGAAAGCATCAAGCACTGTAACAACAACAGTTACAGTTATGTTGTTACAGTTGCAATGTTTCACTTATGTTTGCGGAAAATAAGTGAGAGAGACTTGAGTTGAGTTGAGGGAAGTTTCAAATTCCCGCCTTCACTATGGAAACGTAAATTTTAGAAAAACTTTGTTTGAACGTGTCTTGCCCCCCACCCCAATTTTCCTATAAATACAAGCGAATTTTGCGCCCAGAGAGGCTAACCGAAGTTTAGATCTTTTGGTTCATAGGTGAATTGCCTATAAAAATTGAAGAAGTGTTCCAAACCTTCCTTCATTTGCTAAAAACTAAGAGCGAATGCTCATTGGACTAGAGGTAGAAATTACCAAGAGCAAGAGACGAATTGTCGAAGAGCCAATAGCGTACTAGCAAAGAGCAGAGGCGTAATCAGCCAATAGAAAGAGGAGAAATATCCAAATAAACTGTTCGAACTGAACAACCAATGGAAAGTCGTATATGACAAAAGCAAATCCATAAGAGGAAATTGAAATTCACCGGGCAAACTCGATCCATTGGAGGACGCTGCTAGAGGACTTAGTCACCCCCCCCCTTTTCCTAGCTAAACAGTGTCTTGCCGCTCGGGCACTGCGTGCTACCAGGGCAATCCGTGTTTACGTGAAAGCCCATAATCTTTACTCCGTGACCCAGTATTTTTGCAGTTCATAACGAATCTAATAGCTAATTTTATGAAATTCTAGAATTATAGCAAATTTCACCCCAGTACAACTTGGTAACAGCAGTGGAATTGTGAATAGACATTAGAAGCCCCTCCGACAACTTGGTGACATCGGTGGGATAGTTTATAATAATTAAAAACCCCTACGACATAAGTTTTAATTCTCTCAATCCTACTGCAGATACTATAGTGAATATTTATTTTGTCGGCATTTGTCTCGAATTAACCAGACAGATAAGTGCAATCTTTAGCAGCAAGCATAATAAAAGACCTACCACCTAGATTCTAGAAATGTACACTCATACAATTAATAAAAAACTTCATGTCCGACTCCAAAGATAGTTTAACAATGTGACTGGTAACGATTGTGTTTGGGACTTGAATATTTTTCTGAGAGATCTGGCAACATGCTTGAGCCAACTTGACTGTTTCGTACTTTAAATGGCCTGCGGCAAGCATCTGAGCCCAAACTTCCTGCGGGCAAACTTCCTGCGGGCAAACTTCCTGCGGGCTAATTTCCTGCGGGCAAACTTCCTGCGGGCAAACTTCCTGCGGGCAAACTTCCCTCGGGCAAACTTCCCTCGGGCAAACTTCCTGCGGGCTAATTTCCTGCGGGCAAACTTCCTGCGGGCAAACTTCTTGCGGGCAAACTTCTTGCGGGCAAACTTCTTGCGGGCAAACTTCCTGCGGGCAAACTTCCTGCGGGCAAACTTCCTGCGGGCAAACTTCTTGCGGGCAAACTTCCTGCGGGCAAACTTCCTGCGGGCAAACTTCTTGCGGGCAAACTTCCTGCGGGCAAACTTCCTGCGGGCAAACTTCTTGCGGGCAAACTTCCTGCGGGCAAACTTCCTGCGGGCAAACTTCCTGCGGGCAAACGTCTGCGGGCAAACTTCCTGCGGCCAAACTTCCTGCGGCCAAACTTCCTGCGGCCAAACTTCCTGCGGGCAAACTTCCTGCGGGCAAACTTCCTGCGGGCAAACGGCCTGTGGGCAAACTTCCTGCGGGCAAACTTCCTGCGGGCAAACGTCTGCGGGCAAACGGCCTGCGGGCAAACGTCTGCGGGCAAACTTCCCTTTGGGCTAATTTCCTGTGGGCTAATGTCATAGACCCGCTGCAGGTGCTATCTATTTTGTCGTCCTGAAGCAAAATTATTGTATTCCATAACGGGTCACAAGGTTGGTGGAGGGGGTAATTAGCATTGGCAAGTCCCCCAATAGCTTCTACGCCCTTTGTCCGCGTTTATACCCATTCAATGCACAGAGTAGTCTTGATTTAAAACAAAATCATGATTACGAATTCGACCAAAACTGCAATAAATTTTTGATAAGAAACTTTTCAAAAGCAGATTACCATCCAAAAAGCACCGTTTCAACGCAGAAAGCTTTCAAATTGTTCAAAATTTTCAGTCTGCATGATTGACGTTCAAAATTACGACAAGAGAGACACTGGATTGCTTTTAGCTGTCAGGATGTGAAAGTCCCAGCTAATGCGTGTCAAGAAAAATGAGAAGGTTCCGGATATGCTGTAGTCGTAGATAATGGGCCCAAAAGTGAGTCACTTATGCCTAAACCAGCAGCCATCTGTCATTTACGGAAACAGCAGAAATCGATATTTCCGTTTAAAAGCAGCTGCATCAGAAAGAAAGCGTCAAAACCATATCTGAGTTTTCTGGTTGCAAGACAGCAGGAAAATGCACTGCAACTCTAACATTATCACGCTTTGTGCTCTGTCGCTGGCACAGCTGGCGCTCTCGGCCGAGTACGAAACCTCGACAGGCGGCTGCGTGGTGCCGCAGACTCCGCAGCACTCGCTGACGTCCTCGAGCGCCCGCATGTGCGCCTTCCTGTGCTCTCAGCTCCGTCGTCCCTGCATCGCCTGGAGCCACCGCGCAGGCGTCTGCAACATGTCGGACAGCCTCCAGACCGCCAGTCTGACGAACGACACCGACTGCCAGTCGTGGAGCGCCCTGCTCCAGCTCGGCCTCGTCGCCTTCTGGCCCATGAGCAACGCCACTCGGACTCGCAATGCGGTCTCGAACAGCGGCCATCTCGACCTGCAGGAGAACATCCCGATGCAGTACACGGACAGCGCCGTCAACTTCACTGGTCAGTCGGGTGTGTCAGAGAGGTTCAACATTGACCAGCTGACTTCGGTGTGTCTCACCAGCCTCACCATGTCAGTGTGGGTCAAGGTCACCAATGCGTCAAGGGGTTCGATGCCTCTGCTGGAGGGCCTCACCATGCCTTCTTCAGCTCACACTCGATTATTTCTTTATCCAACAACTACCGACATCGAGTTCACCGTTTCGTCGTCGACGGTCTCAGTGTCTGGACCCACCGACACGGCCAGCGGTTGGACCCACATCGCCGCGGTGTACGACAAGCAGACTCCAGAAATCAGGATCCTCGTCAACGGAACTCGACAGGCCACCAGCGGCTCGGCCACCGCTTTGACCTCGTGCGCGGACTTCGGCAGCAGCGTGCAGATCGGAGCCGTCAGCCGCATTATCAGCCACAACCGCGTGTTCCAAGGCTACATGAGATGCTTCGGAGTGTCGGAGAGAGCTCTGAGCGACTCCGAAGTTGCTCTGCTGCAGGGACTGTGTTGAGAACATTTGTATGGATCGAAGCTTAACTTCTAACGAAAGTTATTTGTACTTTAATCAGCCATACTTTTTTCTGTAGTCTTGAAAGTTGTCCAGTACAATTAGTTGTCTGTTAGCCGTCTGCCCCTATCTATTTTATCATATATATTTAATTGTTCATGTATAATAATTGTAAATTTACTATAGCTAGAATCTGGGTCAAGGTCTAACACTGTCGCTCTATTCCTTTTGTTCCTAACTACTTTGTAGGGCATGTTACCTGGGTGTTTGTGCAAATTTTACTGATACTTTTTACTCTACTCTCATTATTTACTTTTACCAGCTTGCATACCTCTGCAATGCGGACCAATGTGACAATATAATGAGCAAATATATCCTGCAAACGTCAATATGAAATAGATGGTAAACCATCGATCGAACTATAACAGAATTGTTCTTAGCTTTAACTGCACCGATTCCCCAACCATACATTCCCCACACAACCATTCCCCACACACCCATTCCCCACACACCCATTCCCCACAAACCCATTCCCCACACACCAATTCCCCACACACCAATTCCCCACACACCAATTCCCCACACACCCAGATCCCCACACACCCATTTTCCACACACCCATTCCCCACACACCCATTCCCCACACAACCATTCCCCACACACCAATTCCCCACACACCAATTCCCCACACACCAATTCCCCACATACCCATTTCCCACACACCAATTCCCCACACACCCATTCCCCACACACCCATTCTCCACACACCCATTCCCCACACACCAATTCCCCACACACCAATTCCCCACATACCCATTCCCGACACACCCATTCCACACACCTATTCCCCACACCCCGATTCCTACCCAGGTTTACAAACTGTCCGAGGAAAAACGAAAGAAACTGAAGCTTTTGGCAGTAATATAGATTTCGAAATTCTAGTAGTATACAAGAGGGCCTTTAATTATTTTATTTACACTGTTGCTTAAATCTCACGAAATCCATACCTCGAATCGTCAGTGCCTTGTAGATTCGCCCCCCCCGTTGTCACATGTAGTTCTTCCTTACTGTAAAAAGCACAGATACATAATACTCGAGCTAATTAATTGAGCTCACGAAAATGGAGTATAGCTACTTTCTGCCAAAATTTTTACAATTTCCTGTTGGCAAACTAGTTCTCACTAGTTATTTAGCTAGTTAGTTAGTTTAGTTAGTTAGTTAGTTTAGATAGTTAGTTAGTTAGTTAGTTAGTTAGTTAGTTAGTTAGTTAGATTAGTTAGTTAGTTAGTTAGTTAGTTAGTTAGTTAGTTAGTTAGTTAGTTAGTTAGTTAGTTAGTTAGTTAGTTAGTTAGTTAGTTAGTTAGTTAGTTAGACAGTTAGACAGTTAGTTAGTTAGTTAGTTAGATACTCGTATATAATCAGTTAGTTCATTATGGTAATTATGAGGGAAAGATAAGAGAGGAGAGAGAAGAGTAGAGAGAGAGGGAGAGAGGAGAGAAGGAGAGAGGAGAGGAGGAGAGAGTAGGGAGGAGAGAAGAGAGAAGAGAGAAGAGGGAAGAGATGCGAGAGTAGAAAGTAGAGAGAGGAGGAAGAGAGAAGAGAGCAAAAATGAGAGAGGAGAGAGGAGAGAGAAGACAGGAGAGAGAAGGAAGGAGAGAGAAGAAAGGAGAGAAAAAAGAGGAAAGAGGAGTGAGAAGAGATCAGGAGAGAGGAGAGAGAATTAAGAGAGGAGAAAAGAAACAGAGATGATGAGATGATGAGATAATATATGAGATGAGAAAAGAGATAAAAGGGGAGAGAGAAGATACATGTATCAGGATAGAGGATCGAAAAAAATTAAGAGAGGAGAAAGAAACGGTGACGATGAGATGATGAGATGATAGATGAGATGAGAAAAAGAGAGGAAAGAGGAAAAAAGAGAATAGAGAATTAAAGAGACAGAAAAGAAGAGTGAGGAGAGAGGAGAGAGAAGAGAAGTGAAAAGTTTAAATCGAAGTACCTGAGGGATGGAGAGAGGGGCAGGGGCCTGAGGACTGAGTTTGCCATCGCGTGCTTTTAGACAGACGTTGCCTGTCATTCCGCGCTGCACCTGGACCTGGCCGACGAGATCAATGCTTGCCTCAAATCTTTGCATCTGAGGCCATCGGTTAGAGAGCTGCAATTGGGAACCAACATGAGGGCTGAGTGTATGGGGATAAAACGGCTTACGAGATTCAATTTTCTTACCAATCCCTTGCAAATTGGTGACAGCCAACTGGAGGTCAGGTCCACCAATTGCTGCATTCGGTACAATCATAACTTCTGTGCTTCAGAAGTTATGAAGCACAGAACTTAACTTCAAGGTAAAGTTTACCTAAACCTGTCGCACATATTTTCTGCCATTGACTGGCTGTCAAAGACAACCATTTTTTTGCCCCGGGAATTTTTAATGTGACTATAACTTTAGATTTAGGAATATGAGAAAAATACTTCCCGGGTTTCGAATTCAGCGGTTTCAAAATCTGCAGGTTTAAACAGCTTGCGTTATAGACAAAATGCAGATATACCGGCCGGCCGCGTGTCTGAATGGATTTGATTTGAAACGGTGGGTAAAAATTATAACAAAAAAAAACAAAGTGTAACAACACTGTAGGTAATTTGGAATACTTATTAGTGAAATATTGTTCACGATAACACCTAAATACTTTTGATTTATTTTGTAGAGACTTTTATTTGCTAAAGTACTGAAAACATCTAATGAACATTTAGTTGCTCGTGTGTACACCTTAACTGTGAGCAATTTTGTGCGCACATTGTAACTCAGTTGTTTCTATATTTAGCTGAGTAGCTGAGGCCGAGGGTTTGTGTGGGCGTCTATTTTCTTTAATTTAACTTAAGGTCATAATAGGGTGGGGTTGTACGCCATAATTGCAGTCCCACTAAGTAAGTCTATCATATCTATCATAGACAGGCTAATTTGTAAATTAGGCCTAGCCTAGGCCTATTAGGGCCTATTTACTAACTTAGAACTTACTTAGGTCGTTAGGAGTTAGGACTAGGAGTTAGGCCTAGGAGTTAAATCTCGCAAGGCCTATTTGTACACGTGCGATGTACAGTGAACATGACATTGCCCACTGCCACTAGGGCCACTAGGCTACACAAACTGACAATGCAACACATTAGGCCTACACTCACTAATCTCATATGTTAGATTAAAATTACAAAATCTATTTCATTCTTAATTCACTTATTTTTACTTGAATTTATAAATAAACTAGGCCCTAACTATCTTTGACTTGTGCTAAATTTCTATTTCTATTGTCATTGGACATTAATATACAGAATCTAGTGAGATTTTAAAAGTTTTTTTGTGATTTTTTATTCCATTTAATAAATCATATTTACCTAAGTAAAAAGACATTAATTCTTGAAAATTGGTCAAGTAAGGCCTAATACTAATACAGCATGTGGGTTGTTGGCAATTTCTGGCCCAGGGCCAAATCTGGCTGGCTCCCTAAGCCCCTGATTGCAGCGCATGGGCATTTTGGCGGACGGCGTCCGGCGCGGATCAGCCTGCGCGGCGCAGCATTGGTGGTGGACCAGGGGTAAGTCGCAAAAATGCCACCCCATTGAATACGGGCGTAGTACTAATTAGATGCCGAGGCATTTAGGCTGGATAAGACAGTCATAGTTACTCCTGCCGTTTACCCAAAACTGCGTTAATTTTGCTTTAGGGTTTCTTTCACAGGTAAGTCATTTCACAGCGTGGCGCAGGTTGTGTAGGCGTCTGGCGTACTTAAGCCATGCGCTGCAATAGGGCCTAAGCCTAAGGGCTAAGCCTTCTAATCTGGCCCCTAGAGCCTTCCAATCTAGCCCCAAGGCCCTCAATGATCTAACATTGTATTTGGTCCTCTGGACTTTCACTCCACCTATTTTTCTCTTGCTTTTACCTTTCTTATCTCTATCCTATGTTGGGCTCTTGTAGAGGAAAGATTGGCTGCAGCCTGCAGGTCTACATTTTTTAACTTTTAAGAAGTGGTTGTTGGGGTCAAAAAAGAAAAACAAGAATATGGCAGGTTTTAGAAAGAGAAAATCTCAATGGTTATGGTAAGATTCAAGTTTTGATCATCATTAATTTAAAAAATGTCTCTTTAGACTCAGACTGATATATTGCAAACTATAGTTTTTTTATTTCTTTATATTATTCATCTCTAGGCCCTAGAAAAACTTGGCTATTTGGCCTTGGCTTTGAAAAGGTTGCCAACTCATAGCCTAATATATAGTTATAAAACTAGACATTTGTAGATGATGCTCCTTGCTTAAGTGCTCTGTAGATATCTGCCTTAGATAAAAACATATAGCATATGCTATACACCTTGAATAATGATCATTGTGTGACCCTTTGGCAACTTAAAGACTCTCTGGAGACACCTATGTAGAGCATTTATTATATAATTACTGATTATCTCAACATGACACATGTTGCACTATAGGTCCCTAAGCTTCTAATATTGGCCCAGCTGCGGGAGAGGGTCTATATCTAAAACCAACTTCTGAATGCTTATCAAAATGAGCCCAAATTTCTTGGTTGCCTAGTTACTAGTGATAAATCATGGTTTCACTACTATAAACCAGAGACCAAGTAGTAAAATAGCATATAGAAGGCATATGATTAAGCCCTACTTGTCAAAGCCAAGATTATATAGGCCCTAGTCTGCTACAAAGTGCATGGAAATAGTCTTTTAGGACAAAGAAAGCATCTTGCTAATTGAATGGCTGCTAGAAAGAAAGAACCATCAATGCCCAGTATTATTATGAAATCATGAAGTGGTTGCATGAAAAGATCAGGAGTAAGTGCCATGGAATGATCACTAGGGGCATAGTGCTTAAACATGACAATGCTAGGCTACATACCTACAATGCTACTCTAGACATCATCAAGAGACTAGGCTTTGAGCTTCTGCTTTACCTAGCCTATTTTCTTGACTTAGTCCCTTTAGCCATCTAGCCATTTCATTGTCATTGCTATAGAAGCCTTTCTGCTCTCGGCTCTGCAATCAACTAGTGGTTCTTTATGTCCAAAATATTTTTTTGCCCAGGGTGCCAGGCTTATAGCAGGAAGCACTAAATAAAAATGGGACTTTTGTGGCATGAAAGCTAAAATAAACCACTAACTTTTAAGGCAAATGATTTTTTTAACACATATTAATACTTGTGGAAGCAAGCAAAGTGACACTACTTCTGGGATACCCCTTGTAGTTTTATATTCACTATAAAAAGAAAAAAGTTTCTGACTTGAATTGCTTTGGCTAGGGTTTTAGGTTATTATTATTATTATTATTAATCCCAATCAGTATTAAAGTATTAAAGAGACTTTAGAAGCTAAATATTAAGAAAAGGTTAATTCCAAGATTTGAGGTCAAATAATCAAGTAACTAATAAACTATTGCTTATCTTTAAAAGGTTCATATGTATGCTTGTTTATAAGTTCTTATTTATGTTACTATTTGCTTATGTGAGCTATAAATATATTCCTATAATTAATATAAGAAATTTTGCCATTATATATGAGCATACACAACCTTTGAAATGGCATCAGCCATGCAATTTAGCTTTGTAATGTACCTGAGCTAGTACTTAGTTTGCTAATCTTTCAACTTGTTTAGTTATTGGTATTCAAGCAATTAACAGATCAATCTATCTAGGGGATTCTAACTTAGGAAACAAAAAAATTTATACAGTTAGCATTTTAGCAGCAATAGTGTTTAGCAGCAATAGATCTAGGCTAATCCATGTGTCAGCTGAACACCTGTAATAGAAACTAAGGAATAACTATTTATCTTCAAATGCCAAAATCATTCATAAATTGTAAAATAATGCTTTTCAAAATTTTTTTTCATTAATGTGTGTCTTATTCAACAAATAATCAGCTTAACTCAGAACTATTTTTTTGTTTGAAAATCTATCTGGTATATAGTTGAGTCAGCAATGTCTATTGAAAATCGCAAGCGGCGCCGTAGACTGCTTCTGTCATTGGTGTTCATATTAAGCTTAGTGGAGTTGGGTCTACTGATAGCTGCCTATTCAACTCAACACTGGGTGGACGCCACGCCAACTCGTAAAGTTGATAAGCCTATTGCTGATGCAGCTAAGAATTTGAGCTCATCAAAACTTAGCGGCTATGTAAGATTTTTTGCACTTTTAAACTGAAATATATTGCTGCTTACTTCATGGCCTGAACATAGATAATTAGGCTTAGATCATACAGTTAAGCTTAGACCATAAAGGCAGCCAAAGCTTAGACCATAGAGACAGTTAAGCTTAGACCATAGAGACAGTTAAGCTTAGACCATAGAGACAGTCAAAGCTTAGACCATAGAGACAGTTAAGCTTAGACCATAAAGGCAGCCAAAGCTTAGACCATAGAGACAGTCAAAGCTTAGACCATAGAGACAATTAAGCCTAGACCGCAACCAATGGTCTAGTCAAAGCTTAGACCATAGAGACAGTTAAGCCTAGACCGCAACCAATGGTCTAGTCAAAGCTTAGACCATAGAGACAGTTAAGCCTAGACCGCAACCAATGGTCTAGTCAAAGCTTAGACCATAGAGACAGTTAAGCCTAGACCGCAACCAATGGTCTAGTCAAAGCTTAGACCATAGAGACAGTTAAGCCTAGACCGCAACCAATGGTCTAGTCAAAGCTTAGACCATAGAGACAGTCAAAGCTTAGACCATAGAGACAGTCAAAGCTTAGACCATAGAGACAGTTAAGCTTAGACCATAGAGACAGTTAAGCTTAGACCATAGAGACAGTTAAGCTTAGACCATAGAGACAGTCAAAGCTTAGACCATAGAGACAGTTAAGCGTAGACCATAGAGACAGTCAACGCTTAGACCATAGAGACAGTTAAGCTTAGACCATAGAGACAGTTAAGCTTAGACCATAGAGACAGTTAAAGCTTAGACCATAGAGACAGTTAAGCGTAGACCATAGAGACAGTCAAAGCTTAGACCATAGAGACAGTTAAGCTTAGACCATAGAGACAGTCAAAGCTTAGACCATAGAGACAGTCAAAGCTTAGACCATAGAGACAGTTAAGCTTAGACCATAGAGACAGTTAAGCTTAGACCATAGAGACAGTCAAAGCTTAGACCATAGAGACAGTCAAAGCTTAGACCATAGAGACAGTCAAAGCTTAGACCATAGAGACAGTTAAAGCTTAGACCATAGAGACAGTTAAGCGTAGAACATAGAGACAGTCAAAGCTTAGACCATAGAGACAGTTAAAGCTTAGACCATAGAGACAGTTAAGCGTAGAACATAGAGACAGTCAAAGCTTAGACCATAGAGACAGTTAAAGCTTAGACCATAGAGACAGTTAAGCGTAGACCATAGAGACAGTTAAAGCTTAGACCATAGAGACAGTTAAGCGTAGACCGCAACCAAATAGGATTTGACCATGTTTAAATTATGAACAGCACTTATGTTTAGAGCACAGAAAATCAGATTTGGGTGCAGACTAGGTCTACTCTACAGTCAATCGTATGTACGGTCTTTATAATGAACCTTATCCTACCTACGCAGGTACACTTAGGCCTGTTCGTTGGTGTCCAGTCTCTGGACAACGGGCTGGGCCCAAGAGTTGTTCAAATCGATGTCCGAGCTCAAGTCATGGCCGATCCGCCACTGTTTAGCTTCGGTCTGTGGGTTGCCATGCTAGTGTTTGGTCTACTGACCGCTGCTTGGGCTCTGGTAAGATTTCCTAATTACATTTTATCTAAATTAGTTATTTATATAAGCGGTTAATAAAGCATTTCTTACTTGGCTGAAATGCAGGTCAGCGCAGGTTTCGCCCTGCTCAACATCGGTCGTAAACCAGTTCGGACACTGAGCGGGCCAGCCGGACTTTACCTGTGGAACACCTGCGGATTAATTGCCTGTCTAGCCGCTATCGGCGTATTCTTAGCCGCTTATTTTATTAGCCTGAGCAAAAATGTGCTGCGACAATCTGATATTGATGATTATTTCTGGACTAGCGATGGGGCCGCCTGGCTTGGCATGTCATTCTACCTGTTGGTAGGCTGCGTGCCCTGCGTGTTGGTTGCTCACCTGTTCACCTGGCTGGCTGGCGGCGATCTGCCCTGTCGGAGGCGCGACGCTCTGGAGAAAACTCGACTAGAAGGCATGGACGCTGTGATCATGTACTGATTTTGGCTGGCATTGCGGCTGTGGTATGATGTCAGCTTTTCTGCTCACGACTGGGCTAGGGACTGCGATATCATTTGGGTGTTTTAGCGCTGGTTGTTTATTTAGTGACTTGAATCTGCCTGTCATTTGTATTATTCTATTGTTCTTGGTGTCTGCCTGTCTGTCTGTCTCTGTCTGTCTGTCTGTCTGTCTGTCTGTCTGTCTGCCTGTGTGTCTGTCTGTCTGTCTGTCTGTCTGTCTGCCTGCCTGTGTCTGTCTGTCTGTCTGTCTGTCTGTCTGTCTGTCTGTCTGTCTGTCTGTCTGTCTGTCTGTCTATCTATCTGTCTGTCTGTCTGTCTGTCTGTCTGTCTGTCTGTCTATCTATCTGTTCTATCTGTCTGTCTGTCTGTCTGTCTGTCTGTCTGTCTGTCTGTCTGTCTGTCTGTCTGTCTCTCTGTGTTTCTCTCTGATTGCCTGTCAGTCTACCTATCTGTCTGTCTGTCTGTATCTCTGTCTGTCTGTATCTCTGTCTGTCTCTCTGATTGCCTGTCAGTCTACCTATCTGTCTGTCTGTCTGTCCATTTATCTGCCTGTAAGCCTAAATGAATGATTTCCTGATCAAAACAAAACTCCCTGAGTTCCCTCAACCGAAATCTATTTAACCATCTGCGCGGGCCAAATGTCACACCAACAGTCAGTCTGAGGCCAATTGAATTTCAAAATTTGTTATGTCCTGGGCTACTGACACAGCTATGTTGGATCAATTTTTTTTGTTCTAAAATTTTGATACTCAGTGCTAATCTGAGCTTATTTTAACTGCGGTTATAAAATTCGAATATAACTAGCTAATCCTGTGGAAAATATTTCTTATATTATATCTAATAAAGTAGACAATAGCTAACTGTTATATACTCCGCAAAAATACAAAATGTCACATTTTTTGTTTAACTTTTTTATATAATATTATATCATTCAAACTGCCAAAATAAGACAACTTTTGTGGCTGTCTTATTCAGCTTGGTTTCAGTTTTGCTTCTGTGTTTCTGTTGTGATTTTCTTTGTATTCTGTTTGCATCCGTTGTCCTGCTCTGCTTTTCACGCAGCTTTCACGATTGGAAACAACAACAAAATTATCGACATTTGAAAATGCTTCGTCTGCTTATTTTTTTCTTATTTACATTTTCTAGTTATTTTTAGTTACAGCATCAGCTGGTTCGCTCACAACTTGGTCATTCCAGCAGATTTATTAACAGTATGATAATTGGATATTAATTGTTTTTAATTTCGCTTTCTTTATCCCTCTCAGAATAGCGATTAACATTCGTCACATTTGCGTATTGCTTGTACATTCCTGTTTGAATTGCAGCTGAACTTTTTGTTATGTATACGTACGTATGTTTCATCTAGAAGCTGTATGTGATTATTACTTTGACGTGTTTTAATTGGGCAATTAGACTTTGAAGATGAGTTAAATTAAACCATGCTCCATATGTTTTTTATATTGGGCCATTAACAATCAGATTAGGCCATAGAAAATACGTCTTCGACCGTAGACGATTGGATTGGGCCATAGACAATACGGCTTCGACCATATACAATACAGCTTCCACCATAGACAATACAGCTTCCACCATAGACAATTAGATAGGGCCATCGACAATCGGATTGGGCCATAGACAGTTGGATTGGGCGATAGACAGATTGGACCATAGACAGTTGGATTGGGCGATAGACAGATTGGGCCATAGACAATTGGATTGGGCGATAGACAGATTGGGCCATAGACAATTGGATTGGGCGATAGACAATTACGTGGGGCCATAGACAATTGGTTTTGGCCATAAAGAATTGTATTGGGCCATAGAAATTACGGCTTCGACCATAGACAATTAGATAGGACCATAGAGAATTAGGCTTGAAAGACAGAATCGTTGTCAATAAGGCTCATATGAGAGATAGTTATGACTCTGGTTTTTTTCTGTTTATTTTTGATCAAACTATTAACAGCTGTAAATGGATTTTTAAGGTTTAGCTACGTGACTATCCTCTAGGTACATTATCATGGAGGCGTACATTGCTCACTTGCGCATTTAACCATTAAAAACTGGTACACATTTTCAATGTAGCTATTCTTACACGAATAACCTTCCATTGCTAACGAAAAAAATTAATATTATCGAAATTTCTCTTTAAAAAAGTGTTTTGGGCTGTTTTTATCTGTTCGTAATCCCGCTTGCTACACATTGTTAAAAAATTGTGCCTTTTTATAACACAATACGCTGCTTGTGTCACTTTTTCTATATTAATTAATTTATCATTTTTTATTTACTCACCGCCGTAATAATATTTCAATAAATTCTGCGCCGAAGGTGAATCTCAATAATTTTACCTCTAAAAGCATTATTGAGTAGTGTGTCAGTTTTAGATGTTTGAGTAAATATCAAATACGAGTTTAATGTCAAATCATTTATTATAATTTTAGAATTTTATTAAAAAAACAACAGAATTTCACACAACCGGCGAGAGGCATTACTGCCCCATTCCGCCGACTCCCCTGAGCAGGCACACAAGCGCGCGGATACGTACGCAGTCATACGCACAGGCACACACAGGAGTGTACAGCGGCCCTAACTTTATTTATCGCTAGGCATGTACACTTCGCTTTGCCTTGGGAGTTGGCCTTCAAGATTCCAATTTAGCCCCATATCACGTGACTGCACTTGGAATCGAGCCTGGGCCGCTGGCACACCAGAGCGCCGCGCTGCATGGACCACTGATTTCTTTACGGGAAACTATAAGAGACTATGGCTTCCTTATGCTAAGGGGTAACAGAAAATTAATTTTAACAAATAACAGCTGAATCATGATTTTGCAAAATTGTTGCAACATGATTTTAAAAAATTCTCTAAATCAGAAGGCTAACAGCTAAACAGACAGCTTGACTTTATTTACATTTCTTATTCGTGGCCTCCTCGTCACTTAACAAAAGAACGAAAAAACAAAGACCGAAACAAAGAACGAAAAAAGCTGCAAAATAAAAGTTATTGTTTAATTACTCGTAATTACGTTAAAAGTTTATTGCAAATAATTAGCGCCGCAAAAAATGTTTTGATTTTTATCGAAAATTAACTTAAAACTTCTCTGCTTTAATAGACTATTAATAATAATACAAGCGGCCTAAAACAGACAAAACAATAATGTAAGATTATGGTTGCTATATATAGATGCTGGCTGCAAAGCGCATAAATTGCTGCGATACTAAAATGGTGACAAGTATTGTTACGTATTTTTACACGCAGAAAATGAACAAACCAATTATAACGAAAGATTACATGAATAAATTCGGTTATATATGAGGATGGACAGCAAGATAAGTGTTCATTTTCTGATATTTAGAAACTAAAAAGAATGTTAAAAGCAGGATATACTATATACTAATTACATTTTAGTTTAATAATCACATGACGTAACAAAGCAAATCTAAATATAGAAACAAGAAGATAAATAGCAAAAATCTGTACTTTAACACAAACAATCACATCGGTTATAGTTACAGAGGTAAACAGTTACAGATGCAAGAGGAATTTACTGAACCGCAACCTCGCTACACTTAGAAAATTAATGTACAGTTTAAATTGTGTAAGCGAGGAAAACATTACATACAATTGCGACTTTATAATTAGTGTTATAGAATACAAGAACGGGACCAGAACGCGTGACTAGGCGAAATATGAAATTTGTTTGCTCAGATCTGAATTTGTTCAGATCTGATGATTTTAAAAAAGGATAAAAACATTCTCAGACAATATAGTTACTGTAAGTATAAAATTTACACCCTGCTGTTGAGACTTAAATGGCTCGAAATTTAACTTGAGGCCAAAAAGTCGAATGCAATTTTTTTGTCGCGCAGATGAAGCTGAGCTGTTAATTCAATGGCGGAATTACTTTTAATAAAGCACGGAAAGGACTTCATAATTACTGCAAGTCCAAGTGCGCGGTAGCCTGTTTCGAATTGGTGCCAAAAATTTGATTAGCACGCTTTAACAAAATATCAAATTTAATGACTTTAGTTTTCAATGCGAAATACTTGAGTTTAGTATTAATGTTAATTATTTTAATGGTGACCTTTTTGCTAGCTAGTAATATAGCGCTAAGATGGCAAGATCAAAGTAAGTAACTTTATCAAATTAGTGGCATAGATGGACTTTTTATGCGAAAAATTTGAATATCGACAGAAAGAAAAACTAAAAAGTAAGTAAACAACTAATCGATTGACAATATCAGGTGTGACTAGTGATAAACTAATAAATAAATAAGCAAGCTGATCATCGATCTAAGAAAAGCAATTTTGCAGAGTAGTACACTATAAATATCATATTTAGACTAGGCAGTGTAAAACAAGGAAAATGAATATATAACTCTGAGAAGAGCAAAAAAAGAAAAATCAATTGCTACGATTACAATGACAGAGAGGATGGAAAAAAACCGAACTACAATAAAAACATAAATGAGAAACAACTCACAATATAGAAATAAATATTTCTCCAATGTAGATTTCCTTATTACTAAATGACAAATACTACCATATACTAATTGCAGTGTAATTAGACTTCAAACAGCGATATATTTCAGCTAAGAAAAAACGTACGGGGCGCTTAAACTGTTAAAAAAATTGATAACGACGTTTGTGAATTTTGTTATAACCGACTGACAAAAATAGGTTTTTCAAAATGAATAACTGTACATCAGTAAGTAGTGTTTCTTGGAAATAGACAGAATAGAGAGTTAAAAGAGTGAGACACTAGATGACACCCGGAACCGAACTCAGACGCGAGCTGGCTCGCACCTGGCCTGATCAGAGCGCTGAATACCCACGGTAGTGTTGTAGGCATGGTGACCAGCCGGCTCCTGCAAATGCATTTATATCATTGGTTGGCTTGGTACATGCGGTTTCTGAACATAGTTGGCCCATACTGAATAATGGAAAGTGAAAGATATCGGTGTCAACAGAGTTCACCGCTGTCCTTTATTGTTCTGGAATATTTTTCATGAAAATTAGTTTATAAAATTGTTCCGCTGTGTTAGTTTTATAAAATTTACCAAGCTATAAGAGATGAAACATGCATGGAAAAATTCAAAACCAGTTAGCTGGCAAATTTGCCTACTAATTAACTAAGCTAATTAAAACTAAGAAGAGCAGCCCAGCAACCTCTGAATGCTTCAAGTTACCCACACCGTAAGACTTTGATACAGCGAATTTGTGCGAATTAATTGAGACTCCGCAGCCAAGGCCAAGGCAGCAGCCAGCAACGGAGAGCATGGGCGCAAATTAAAGAAAAAAGCAGGCTTTTGATGCAGTACCAATCATGCTGCTGACGGTCTGGGGATGAAATGATAGACAGACAGACACAGGCAGACAGACAGACAGACAGACAGACAGACAGACAGACAGACAGACAGACAGACAGACAGACAGACAGACACAGGCAGACAGACAGACACAGGCAGACAGACAGACTGACAGACAGACACAGGCAGACAGACAGAAAGACAGACAGACAGACATACAGACAGACAGACACAGACAGATAGACAGACAGACAGACACAGGCAGACAGACAGACTGACAGACAGACAGACAGACAGACAGACAGACAGACAGACAGACAGACACAGGCAGACAGACAGAAAGACAGACAGACAGACATACAGACCGACAGACACAGACAGATAGACACAGGCAGACAGACAGGCAGAGAGACAGACAGACAGACAGACAGACAGACAGACAGACAGCCAGACACAGGCAGACAGACGGACAGACAGACACAGGCAGACAGATAGAAAGACAGACAGACAGACAGACAGACCGACAGACACAGACAGATAGACACAGGCAGACAGACAGGCAGAGAGACAGACAGACAGACAGACAGACAGACAGACAGACAGACAGACAGACAGACAGCCAGACACAGGCAGACAGACAGACAGACAGACAGACAGACAGACAGCCAGACACAGGCAGACAGACAGACAGACAGACAGACAGACAGACAGACAGACAGCCAGACACAGGCAGACAGACAGACAGACAGACAGACAGACAGACAGACAGCCAGACACAGGCAGACAGACAGACAGACAGACAGACAGACAGACAGCCAGACACAGGCAGACAGACAGACACAATCAGAGTTGAATAGAAGCCAAAAACTAGGCTGTGTGGATGACATGCAAACACAGGTTGAGACTCAGCAATGGTCATATCCTCACGAAAACGGCAGCAGTGCTCAATTGGTAGCCATAAAAATGCCAATTGCAATCAAGTGTTGAGCAGTCAAGCGCACTCGCAAATAAAATTTTGCCTGAAAGATACCTTTAATCATAAAATCTTGTTAAAGCTATAAAAGTTAGTAATTATCTTTATTTAATAAAAAACCAAATTCCGGCGCACCCGCTGAGTGACCGCTTGCAGTAGCATAACACGCGTTTGAGCAGTAAATAAACAAAAAAGAGTAATATAAAATAAATTATAAAAACGCACTCAATCCGAGTGGAAACTGCTTCGATGACTGACTGACTGACGCTTTTGCGAAGCCTTCTCTTATCGATCAGAGCCAGGCGCTGATGACCGACTTGGATGACAGATTTTATGGCGGAGAAAGATTCGGAACAGAGAGGAGAAAGTTGTTGCTAGGGTGAATCAGAATCGGCATATTTTCCTATGTAATTCAATCGTGTTAATAAATTTGTTTAGCCGTGGCGCAAGAGAGAGAAAAAAGTAAAATTTTGAATCTGCACTAATTTTGATGCATTCTGGTAATAATCAATTTGAAATGCTGTTAGTTAGAGATTCAGTTTTATAAATTACCATAAGAACATTTTATGGACTAGGACTGTATGAGGACTGTACATGATGCACTATTAGCACTATAGCAGTTTGCACTGCTGACACCAATGTTTAGACAAAGGTTGACGGCAATTCCTCCATTTTCGCTTCAGTCAGGACTCGCCGACTTTGAGCAGCCTGTTTTGCACGCGTAAAAAGATAAAAAATGGTAAAATATCCAGTTAATGATTTGCCAGCAGTGTTATTGTGCAAGATGATGTATTTAGTCTGTTGAGATGCTTCATTCCCTGACCAATCAGAGAGATCGGCGAGTCTCTTCTCTCTGACCAATCAGAGATCGGCGAGTCTCTTCTCCCTGACCAATCAGAGAGATCGGCGAGTCTCTTCTCCCTGACCAATCAGAGATCGGCGAGTCTCTTCTCTCTGACCAATCAGGGATCGGCGAGTCTCTTCTCTCTGACCAATCAGAGATCGGCGAGTCTCTTCTCTCTGACCAATCAGGGATCGGCGAGTCTCTTCTCTCTGACCAATCAGGGATCGGCGAGTCTCTTCTCTCTGACCAATCAGGGATCGGCGAGTCTCTTCTCTCTGACCAATCAGGGATCGGCGAGTCTCTTCTCTCTGACCAATCAGAGATCGGCGAGTCTCTTCTCCTTGACTAATCAGAGATCGGCGAGTCTCTTTTCCTTGACTAATCAGAGATCGGCGAGTCTCTTCTCCTTGACTAATCAGAGATCGGCGAGTCTCTTCTCCCTGACCAATCAGAGATCGGCGAGTCTCTTCTCCCTGACCAATCAGAGATCGGAGAGTCACTTCTCTCTGACCAATCAGAGAAATATTTCAAAATAAAAAGCTACTAAGTTATCTATTTGAAACAACATCCATCCGACAATATCCATGGGAAATAATTATAGCAAGGGTTATTGACAATCTGAATAACAAGTTCTAAATAAAAGGCGCAACTGACAGTTACAAATTGAATTAAATTATCTTTACAAAATATGCCTACTCGTTTCAGTGCCAGTTTAGACTATAAAAAAGTAAGAAAGTGACAGGTATAACAACAACACTGCAGTGACAGATGCTACTGATGTGAAAGTGATCTGTGACAGGTGTACTAATTAATAATCAACAAGGTGAATGCTGAAATGATGTCTACAGTGATTTATATTACACCCAAAACTTGCTTACTTGCTGTATTAAACACACGGGAGATTGAGAGGAGGGGTTACAGTAGGGTCGACTTTGAAGGTCGCGGAAATCATGGATTTCGAGCGGCAGCCTGGGGTATTCGATTGTGTACACAAATATATTAGTAATAATACAGAATTATTATAAATACAGGTAATTATTTTTGCTATAAAACTGAATCTTTTTTCAAACGGTGATTTTACCGCAGAAATGTAAAAGCAATAAAGCAGAATTTTAAGCATAAATATGTATAAATATTTGCATTAATATCAACCGGTGATGGCATGCAAATGCAACTTATGATTGTAAAGCTTTCAACTGCATCGATAAATAAATAATCAATATAAATATTAATTTATATCAATATTTAATTTTAATTTTAATCAGGACCTAGGTACATAAAAATAATTCATCATTAACTTACAGGTGCGTCGTTCTGGTTCACTCTGCCGTAGCCAGCCTTGTCGCTTCTGAAATTGTTTTCGGTAAAATTTCAGGTCTCTGTTATTTCACTCGAATGAGTGCTTCAATAGCATCACAACAAGGTTTAAAATGGCGCCAAAACGAAAACATGCAATGGAATGATGGGAATGATGGGAAATGAGTCAAACTGAAAATTAAATTGGCGCCATAAATCTGATTTTAATTGGCGCTATAAATCTGATTTAAATTGGCGCCATAAATCTGATTTAAATTGGTGCTGTAATCAGATTTAAATTGGTGCTGTAATCAGATTTAAATTGGCGCCATAAATTTGATTTGAATTGGTGCCATAATCAGATTTAAATTGGCGCCAAAAATCTGATTTAAATTGGCTCCATAAATGTGATTTGAATTGGTGCCATAAATCAGGTTTGAATTGGCGCCACAAATCTAAGCGCTATAAATCTGATTTGAATTGGCGCAATAAATCAGATTTAAATTCGCGTTATAAATCTGATTTGAATTCGCGCCATAATTCTGATTTGAGTTGGTGCCATAAATCGGAAAAAATTAGCGCCATAAAACAGACTTGAATTGGCGCCAGAAAGGCAAAAGCAGCGCACCATACTTACGCAGGCTTGGGAGCGGCACTCCGCCGTTTCAAAGCGTACGCAATGCCGGCCGCAATGATGACGAAGGCCAATATGGCGGCAATCACTATGCCGGCAGTCATCATGGCAGAATTAGTCGCTGCAATAAATAACGAATGAAAAATGCGTTACTTGCCTACTATTATAAGTAGGATAATTCGACTAGCAAGTTTAAAGAAATGACTAGAATTCGTACTCTTCCCGCGCGAGTCCAGAAAATTCGACGAAGCCCTAATTTTATTCCAAGCCCCCGAACTCCCCCAGCTCCACAGCCTCAACTCCTACTCCCCTAAGATCCCAATCCCTTTCCCCCTTTTCCCTAATATCCTTGCTCCGCCGTTCTGCTCCCAGTTCTCCTACAGAGGCTGAACCAGAGAGGCAACAGAGAGAGACAGAAAAAAACACGTGACTGACAAGAGGGAGGAGAGGAGAAGAGGGGGGAAGGAGGCATGAGGAGAAGGGCCATGAGCACAGGCAGTATAGCAGCAGCATATTCACACAGCTACTCAGTGAAACACGAATAGAAAACAGAAGGGAGGTGAACACAGAGAGAGAGATGGAACACAAGAGTACATTGTACAAACAGTCCATAACTCGCCTCAGAGTTAGTCTCGTGTTAGTGCTCAAAAACACTGCTCATCCCTCTGCTGTGTGTGTTTTCTTTCTCAAGGGAAGAGAGACATCGCAGTCTGAAATTCCCCGAGGGGGATTAGCGAGAGCCGCCGGGACAGACGGAAGGAAAATCCTTAAATAACCGGTAGAACTCGGGGAAGGATGGGCTGCAGGGGTGAATGACTGCAGAGGCTGCTCCCAGCCCTGACTTAGTTTCTCTGCTAGAGACAGAGAATCTGGATCGAAGAGGTGAGGCGAGAGCTGCTGCTTCATCTCCCTGTGCCAGCGTCAGCCGTTTCCCATCTCAATTAGTTAATTCGGTCTATTCAGCTCGGGGCTGAATACAATTATCTGGGATGCGTCACGGCCACAGGAGGCTGCAATTAACCCGGCAACTTTAATGGGAATTACCTGAAATTTAATGCACCAGAATAAAGCTGGGGGAAATTCTAATTGAAACAGATGAATTATTGTGAGAAAAATTGCATGAATGACGGAATGAATGCAGGCAAGAGAAGACGCGGGATATGTAGGAGGGAAAGAGTAGAGAGGATTGGTAGAGAGAGAGAAGAATGGAAAGAGAGGGGAGAGGATGGGAGAGGAGAGACAGGGAGAAAGAGGGAGAGAGAGGGAGAGAGGAGAAAGATGGTGAAGAGAAAGGATGGGAGAGAGAAGTGAGAGAGGAGAATGTAAAGAGAGGAGAGAGGAGGGGACAAAGGAGGGGAGGGAGAAGGAGAGGGAGAGAGAGAGGGAGAGTGAGAGAGAGGGAGAGAGTGAAAGGGCGAGAGAGGGAGAGGAAGAGAGAGGGAGAGAGGGAGAGGGAGAGAGAGGGAGAGAGGGAGAGAGGGAGAGGAAGAGAGAGGAGAGGGAGGGAGAGTGAGCGAGAGAGGGAGAGAGAGGGAGAGAGAGGGAGAGAGAGGGAAAGGGCGAGAGAGGGAGAGAGAGGGAGAGAGAGGGAGAGAGGGACAGGGACAGGGAGAGAGAGGGAGAGAGAGGGAGAGAGAGGGAGAGAGAGCGAAAGGGCGAGAGAGGGAGAGAGAGGGAGAGAGAGGGAGAGAGGGACAGGGACAGGGAGAGAGAGGGAGAGAGAGGGAGAGAGAGGCAGAGGAGAAAGAGGGTGAGGAGAGAGGATGGGAGAGAGAAGAGGAGAGAGAGGGAGAGATTGAGAGAAAAGGAGAGAATGGTAGAGAGAGAGAAGAGATGAGAGAAGAGGGGAGAGGTGAGGAGGTGAGATAGGAAAGATGGGAGAGACGCGTGAACACGGGTACTGCCCAAACAGAATTAAACAGCATTCGGATAGAGACTTCAACTTCCAACTCAATCAGCAAAGCAATTCGAGCAGTCTGCAACAGGTCCATCAATCAGTCAAACAAGATTTAAAAAGTAATTTCTTAAAATAGAATCAAAGGAACCAATGATGGAGCGAGACCGATTCCTGATGAATGAGAGTCTGACAGTCTGGATCAAACTTCTTACTCTTTCGAAGAATTTACTCTGTCAGCATCTATCAATCATTCTATCCGTCCATCCAGCTCGTAACCATGAATAAGTCTATCTCAAGCTTTTTACAATCTTTTTCATTCTAATGATGCCAACATGGATGAATAATTTCAATCTAGCAGTCTATTATCATATCAATAAATAATTCAGTTTATCTGAAATCCTGCAGCTCATATCAATTGAAATCACTGCAGTTCTGCAAAGATGGCGTGCAGTGATATACACAGGTCTGGATCTGCAGCCAGTCAGAATACTGCAAAGCCCTTCGAAGGGTCGCTTTTTTTACTTTTTTATAGCAGGCTTTTAGGGAAGGCGAAGGGGGCTACGAACGGTTTGAGAGGCGAAAAACGCGGCCAAGGGAGCCTGCAAGTACACGAGTACTTTAACCAGCGGTTAGAGACAGAAAGTTGAGAGGGAAAGACGGAGTAGGGGAGGCAGGGTAAGAGAGATGACTGCAGAAATAAAAAAGCCAATTTAAAAGCTTTGCATCGCTAATCTAATGAAGCTGTAAGGCTGACTGGGGCCAGGTTAGAAATTAAATTCTGTATGGAAATGCGGGTGGCGCAAGTCAGGACAGCCGAATCCTAGAAATGAATGTATAATATCTATGGGTTTTAATGGGTTTTATGCGTCAGCGATGAACTATTTATTGTTTATTAATTAATTAGATTTAATTGCAGCTTAGAGACCATTAGTAATAGAGAGTGGAAAGGGTGAGGGTGTGACAGAGTGGGGGAGGTGTGACAGAGTGGGGGAGGTGTGACAGAGTGGGGGAGGTGTGACAGAGTGGGGTGTGACAGAGTGGGGAGGTGTGACAGAGTGGGGGAGGTGTGACAGAGTGGGGTGTGACAGAGTGGGGAGGTGTGACAGAGTGGGGAGGTGTGACAGAGTGGGGGAGGTGTGACAAAGTGGGGGTGTGACAGAGTGGGGAGATGTGACAGAGTGGGGGTGTGACAGAGTGGGGGTGTGACAGAGTGGGGGAGGTGTGAGAGTGGGGGAGGTGTGACAGAGTGGGGGTGTGACAGAGTGGGGGAGATGTGACAGAGTGGGGGAGGTGTGACAGAGTGGGGGTGTGACAGAGTGGGGGAGGTGTGAGAGTGGGGGAGGTGTGACAGAGTGGGGGTGTGACAGAGTGGGGGAGGTGTGACAGAGTGGGGGTGTGACAGAGTGGGGGAGGTGTGACAGAGTGGGGGTGTGACAGAGTGGGGGAGGTGTGACAGTTGGCGAGGTGTGACATAGTGGGGGTGTGACAGAGTGGGGGGGGTGTGACAGAGTGGGGAAGGTGTAACAGAGTGGGGGAGGTGTGACAGAGTGGGAAAATGTGACAGATAGAGGGACATGTGACAGAGCGAGAGCCAAGAGAGCTAAATAGTGATGGGAATGGAGAATGAAGGAAAAACGGGAGCAGAAATTGCGGGAAAAAGAAGAGAGAGGGAGAGTGGAAGATTGAGGAATCGATTGGTGAGCAAGAGCAATCAATGCCGGTCACTGTGCAGCTCTTGAATGCGACTCAAGTACGCCTGACTGAGCCCAGTAGTTAGTTAAGACTTCCTCCTACCGCTGGGAGGTGGGGCTGCCCGACATTGCGCGCCTTCGCGATGCCGCACTGCGCTCTCAAAGTTAGATAAGCTAATTAAGTGTCTGTCTGTCTGTCTGTCTGTCTGTCTGTGGGTCTGTCTGTCTGTCTGTCTGTCTGTCTGTCTGTCTGTCTGTCTGTCTGACTGGCTGTCTGTCTGTCTGTCTATCTGTCTGTCTGTCTGTCTGTCTGTCTGTCTGTCTGTCTGTCTGTCTATCTGTCTGTCTGTCTGTCGGTACCTGTCTGTCTGTCTGTCTGTACCTGTCTGTCTGTACCTGTCTGTCTGTCTGTCTGTTTATCTGTCTATCTGTCTGTCTGTCTGTCTGTCTGACTGTCTGTCTGTCTGTACCTGTCTGTTTGTTTGTGTCTGTCTGTCTGTATGTCTGGCTGTCTGTCTGGCTCTCTGTCTGTTTGTGTCTGTCTGTCTGTCTGTCTGACTGGCTGTCCGTCTGTCTGTCTGTCTATCTGTCTGTCTGTCTGTCTGTCTGTCTGTCTGTCTGTCTGTCTGTCTGTCTGTCTGTCTGTCTGTCTGTCTGTCTATCTGTCTGTCTGTCTGTCGGTACCTGTCTGTCTGTCTGTCTGTCTGTCTGTCTGTCTGTTTATCTGTCTATCTGTCTGTCTGTCTGTCTGTCTGTCTGTCTGTCTGTCTGTCTGTCTGTCTGTCTGTCTGTCTGTCTGTCTGTTTGTCCGTCTGTCTGTCTGCCTGTCCGTCTCTCTCTCTTCTTCATGGCTCAATGAGTCCTATACCTGCCGCAGTATACTTACAACATACGCTTAAGTTACAATTCTTGAAAGCTCTGATGAGT
>NIVC01001184.1:137500-155000 GCA_002269645.1 Macrostomum lignano
TGATAATGAGTCTTAAAAGCGAGTAACTCGTTTCTAAGTTGGCAAAATGCTAAATTAGTTACAAACCTTAGTGTTGTCGGCAATTTCCTGATTAGTATTTTTATTCAGAATGCGGAAAGTCTCAATTGGCGGCGTCTTGTCGCCCACAGTGAGTCGGACAATTGGCGAGTCGCCGTCAGTTTGATCGTAGGTTTTGGAGAGGCGCTGGACCCGGCAGTAATAATTGTTTTGCATTGTGTCCCGCCTAGCCGGGATGTCCTTGACTACCAGCGAGTTGCACGAGGTGCCCTCGTGATTGCACGACGAGAAAATGCATTTGGTCTCCGTGACCTGACTTTCCATGCAATTAACATTGATTTCGGCGGCAATCTCGCCGTTCTCACGAAACAGGGTGTAGAAAACTGCGCCAAGGTTGCCAACTGGGCCGTGCGAGCAGGTGAAAGTGACCGGATCGTCAGTGATGGCCAGAGTTGGTTTGATGGTCAGGTCGACATTGAACTGTGCACCTGCTGGGGCTAAGGATAGTGGAAATAATTTCTTAATTAGATAAGTACTTAATGAATTTTTAGTTTCGAATTTTGTTTAGCTATGAAATATTTCTGTTGAGCTTCCTATATACAAAAAATTTATAACTACAAATTTGTTGATCAATTTGAATTTTAAATTTGCATTGCTTTAAAATTGGCATTGCATTAAAACTTTAAAGCTTAGAGTTAAAAACCAAGAATCAATTTTTTTATTTTAGTATACATCTAAGATTTTAACTTTGTTTTACATCTTGTGTCATGAAAAAAAACAAAATTAAATTTTGGCAGGCTAAATTTAAATCATGGTTGCTCAATTGTCACCTTTTTAAAAGCTGTTTTAAACTAATGTCCTATGTATATGTTTAACTTATTTTACTTTAGGTATCAAAAATTTTATGATCTTTGCAATTCTGGGCTTTAAAAACAAATATCAGCTTTCAACTTTAAGTAATCTATAAACATGGAGTCTGCAGCTTAACTTAGCAGTTTAAAAGTAGGCCTAAGAATAAGATAGATATTTTGGCATTTTATTATCTGATTTTGATATTTTTATTAATGCCAGCAAGTTTTGGTTTTTAATATAATATCTCAGAATTGAAGTCAGGATAAAAATGGTAGTTATTTCATTTAAACAACTAAAATATATATTATAGCATATAATACAAAAAATTAAATAAGAATTAACAGTAGCAAATACTAATAAACTGCTATAAATCAAGTTCCAAGAAGCTAAAATCTAGTTACAACTTTAATTAGGTAATAAGGCTACTTAAAAGGTAATAAAAAAATTGGATTTAAAATATTTATGATAGTATCAGTATGTAGCATTTTGATAGCATTTAATTTTTTAATCTTTTTATTACAAAAACAATCAAAATGATTTTTTATTCTCAAAAACAAAAATATAAATAAAAATTATACAGAGACATCTATCCTAAAGTAACTTAAAATTACTATACTACTAGCATAAAAAGAGGCTAGTTTCTATAGTGCTATAAGATTTATGAGATTCAAAGGCTAACCACATAGCAGCACCTTTCCTTAGGCAATATAATTACCCAGGCTAGGCCTGATATAAAAAATTCTTAAGAATTAAAAAAATTACAATTTTTAAGATTTCCAATGGGCTAGAGATACTTTAAATATAGATATATTTATGCATAGCAAATATGGATGGCTAGCAGCAGATATAAAGAGCCTATATCCAGCTTAGTAAGACTTCCTTCATTAAAAGAAAACAATTGAAATCCATATACTTAAGATAAGATTTCTATTCATTTAACTAGATAAAATCAATTAGCCCTACCATTTATACAAAGAATGATTAGTGATTTGATTAGAGTTCATTTTTATTCAAGGTGTGACACACTTTAAAGGAAAAATAATAAATACATACCGCATGAAACTGTGATAAACAGTACCGCAACTATTCCTTTCTTTAACAAACACATTTTTGTTTCTGGCTGGCAGCTTGTTTTTAAAGAAATGCAAAGGGTAACGATTATTACCTACAGATGAAGAGAAACACCTAAGACCTTTTGTGTACTTTCGTACAAATCGAATAATCCAGGCTGCCAAACCTTGCTAATAAGTTTCAAAAATTATGAATAATCAACTACGTTAAAATAGAGCGTAAGCGCTTTAAAAACAACATATTGATCGTTTTACTGACAGAATTTTATAACTAATACAAAAAGCGACAAAAAAATGAATAAAATATAGCAATTTATCGAAACTTGCTAAGTCTATATTTTAGGTTTTGATATACTATACAGGTCGAAAGCACACCGGAAAAGCATTTATAAGTTAATTCGTAAATTAACATGCAAGTACATACGTACAATTAATTCGTTTCGAACTGTTAAATCGTTCGTTCGGTCTCATGTGTTTGCACTATAATGTAAATAAAGCGCTGTATTTATGCTTACCTTGCGGCTCCTAATATAGTAGCTCAAAGACGTGGGTCGCCCTTTTCGTTACTGTAACAAATTAATTAATACATGTACATAAATGCAGCAGTAGCAGTTAAAAATCTGTCGATAGAAGAAAAATTTGGTTGAATTGCTGGACACGAAACAAGTCCTATACATATTTGTAGTTTTGTAGTTATGTATAGCTGCGTTATAAAATCTGCGATTATTTGAGACAGACACGCGGTAACGAATTGAATCTTCGAAAAATTATACTGCATATGTACACATGTAACATGTACAATTGATTAAGTCCCAGACCCCACTGTGACTTTATCAATTTTACTACAAAGCACCGAAATTGTACAATATTGTACATACACTGCACGTTCCCATACATGCAAGGTGCGCGGCAAACTATGTATAAAATGCATATATGAGATTCCTGAAATTTAATTAGAAAAAAAGGTACATGCATGTGCATGTATAGGCAGTAGGCACAGAGAGGCGGCTCGGAAATTAACCAGCTGGGAGCATGCAAGTACATACGCCAGTGGCTGCATGAGTACACGTAAATGACCACGTACTCATAAAAATAAAGTTTTGCTAGCGCATTTTAAATCTTGGCCACAAAAATATGTAAAATTTAGAAATGATTCATTCAACCTAAAAAAACTTTTCCACACGCATGTGATGCCTGATTTGCAAAACTTTTTCACGTCCAAGATTCCCCTACGCAAGCATAACATTCATTTGCATGTCTGGTTCAATTATTTTATGCCAATAATTAAATAGCTAATTTAGCCTGCAAGTTTGATAAACGACAGCTGCTGCAAAAAATCTTAGAGATAAACTCGTCGCTATAGATATTAATTATGCTTGTACAAAACACCTGCTAGTTAAACACCTGATGATGAGCTCCTTACTACGATCTATATACAGTGATCCTTGCGTAAACGTTATTGAAAAAGTACACAAACTATAGCTATTAGATCTGATTTTAACAAGAAGTGTGCACGCCAGTTAGAACTACATGTATGAATCCACCACAAAATTTTAACACGACAGGTAGGTACTAACTGGATAAACGTTTGTAAAAGCAACTACTATTTCTGAAGGTCTGTACAGGTACCTACTGAAAAAGGTATACTATACTTATACAAGAAAAAATATGGCGGTTTCAAATCCGACCGACATGTTAAACTACGTATTTCGCAATTATAGTCAATCGCAGAATCAATCGCAAAGTCAATCGCTAGCAATTGTATCGAAAATCTAAGAGGCTACGCCATCTGAAAAAAAGCCTTTCTAAGATTCAGAGTGCTACTAGGCCAGCTGTTCCTGAAGCAGCAATATGCGCAGATATAATAATTGCCTTCGCGACTAGACTAGAATTTTTCTCTACACTTAACAACGTAGGCAAATTTTTCAAAAAATGAACTTTCAGCACATTCCATGGCTTTGACAATGTGGTTTTGCAGGAACGCTAAAATAACAAATACCCATCAGTCTTACAGCACTGGTTAACTTTGTTTTCTGTGTTAGCGTGCCTGAGGCCGGCTTTTGTGTTATCAATTAGCTCTCTTGTTCCTTCCCCTATCTACCGTCCCTACCTACTCTCCCTATCTACTGTCTTATCTACTCTCTCTATCTACCATCTTATCTACCGTCCTATCTACTCTCCCTATCTACCATCTTATCTACTCTCTCTATCTACCATGACTACCTATTCTCCCTATCTACCGTCCTTATCTACTCTCCCTATCTACCGTCCTTATCTACTCTCCCTATCTACCACCCCTACCTACTTAACCTATTTACCATTTCTATCTACTGTCCCTATCTACCATCACTTACATACTCTACGTATCTACCATCGCTCTCTATCCACTTTCTTTATCTACATCTCCCCCTCCCTTCTGTTTCCGTTTTCTCATTTTATACCTTCATCTCAAATCTCCCTCTGTATCTCATTCCTCTTCCTTTCCATAGCAGAATTTTTGTCCAACTTTTGTCCCATTTAAATCCCAGTCAGTCTAAAATTCAATAATTTCCCCACACACAAGCCGGCGGGTTACCTTTGCCACTGTCCATCTTTCGCACGAACCAGTAGAATGGCTAGAGGGCGGAGTTTAGTTCGAAAACACAAAAACCCGTCTCTCTAAGTCCATAAGAGTCGCAGCGGCCTGCCAATAACGCCAAGACAAAGCAGCTGTTATACACAAGTCTGGCTCGAATTTTTTCCCCGCGAAGAAGCCTCCTTAACTTTGCGCACAAGGGATCGTCGAGATCCAAAAAGCAGTGGGCAGGGGGGGGGGGCAAGGGGGAAGGCTCACGTTTTGCAAGGCAACAACCAAGGGTATCTGTCAGTCAAGTTATCCCAAATTGATTTTCGAACCGAAACCAGTTCCCATAGTTGGAAACACAGTTCCCTGCCCATCTGCCGGTGTAAAATCTGGGTGGAGTGATTTGCCCGAAAAGTGCAGACAGCAGCGCCGGCCCGACGCAGACATGGCTGTGACGCACGCGGATTTGCTTAGAACAGAATTTTTCAAGGACCGCTTTTAAATGCCAGAAATAGATGCCGCCCGCTTCCGCATGTGGGAGGCTGACGCGCATTGAAGGACAGACAACAGGAGGCACTTTAAAGGTCACAAAGTAGAGAGGCAGATTCTCAAGGACTGATGAAGCGAGCGGAGAGGCAGATTCTCAAGGACTGATGGACAGTGGAGAGGCAGATTCTCAAGGACTGATGGAGAGCGGAGAGGCAGATTCTCAAGGACTGATGGACAGTGGAGAGGCAGATTCTCAAGGACTGATGGACAGTGGAGAGGCAGATTCTCAAGGATTGATGGAGAGCGGAGAGGCAGATTCTCAAGGATTGATGGACAGTGGAGAGGCAGATTCTCAAGGACTGATGGACAGTGGAGAGGCAGATTCTCAAGGACTGATGGAGAGTGGAGAGGCAGATTCTCAAGGACTGATGGACAGTGGAGAGGCAGATTCTCAAGGACTGGGGGAGTAGAGAGCCAGATTCTCAAGGACTGGGGAGCGGAGAGGCAGATTTAATGCTACATTAGCAATTTTCCAAGTCAAAACAGTGCATAGAAACCAAAACGCGGCTTTGGAATTAAACAATAACAAAAGACTATCCGCTGTAAACTGTGATATAACTGTGAAAAAATGTCTTTATATATTAGACTAAAATTTCAATTGTCAAAAATGAACT
The DNA here is from genome assembly GCA_002269645.1 of Macrostomum lignano. Lineage (NCBI taxonomy): Eukaryota > Metazoa > Platyhelminthes > Macrostomidae > Macrostomum > Macrostomum lignano. The sequence continues at coordinate 143,167 of NIVC01001184.1, forward strand.
GAAGGCACTCAGCTGACACAAAATGAACAGTTGATATTAATGACAGAAATCAATAGCAAAATAAAACACACACGATATGCCTGCATACTTCGGTTTGGTAAAATAATCAGCTTTGGTCTTAAAACGTTTCGTAATTGGATTAAAAGTCTACTAGTAAACGGTAAAGCAAGGACATTGCTAGGTTAAAGAAACACAAAATATGGTTAATAAATTTGGTGAAAAAAGCAAAACACAGAGAGCTAGCTTTTCACTACTGGCCTAGTACATGTAAATGGTGATTTGTTAGCAAAAATCAGTGTTTTATTTGCACTATTAATTTTTGTAAGACTAATTACGAGATTAATTAAATGTTTTCCGATAAATAGTCTTGTTACTGAAGGAGCTGAGGGTGCTGAAGGATTTGGGACTTGAGATTTGGGACTTGAGATTTGGGACTTGAGATATTCGGACTTGAGATTTGGGACTTGAGATATTCAGACTTGAGATTTGGGACTTCAGATTTGGGATTTGAGATATTCGGACTTGAGATTTGGGACTTGAGATATTCAGACTTGAGATTTGGGACTTGAGATTTGGGACTTGAGATATTCGGACTTGAGATTTGGGACTTGAGATATTCAGACTTGAGATTTGGGACTTCAGATTTGGGATTTGAGATTTGGGACTTGAGATCTGGGACTCGAGGTTTGGGACTTGAGGTTTGGGACTTGAGATTTAGGAGTCGAGATTTGGGACTTGAGATTTGGGACTTGAGATTTGGGACTCGAGGTTTGGGACTTGAGGTTTGGGACTTGAGGTTTGACGAACCAATAATTAGGATCCGGAATTAAAAATAAATGAGCTGACTAAAATACAAAAAAACTGTAACACACAAATTGTTTTAAAAAATGCTAACACATCGAGTTTCCTAACCACAGAAAGCAGATTAAGAAACATTTAATATGGCTCAAATAAACGACAAAAAAGCTTTTACAAAGTACGGCTTGCGCTTTAACAAGCGGAGCAAAAGGTTAATATGAGAAAATTCGATTTTGGGGAAAATCTAAAAGACTACAAAGATTCACTGCTCACCTCACTGAGGACTTAGTCATAGCTTTCGTTTTAAAAACCACTGCTGCAGTACGGCACAGGATTGAAAAAATGAAAACAGGACAAACACGTGAAAATGTTCTGATTTCGTCGAAAAAAGGTGAAATAATAATTTAGAATAATTACTGGCTTAAACTCAGGTGACCGTACTGACAAAACATAACTTCTTTGTGTTCTCCAGTTCAAGCAGAGCTTCTGCGACTGGGACCGAGCACAAGTCGGCTGGCAAAGGTTGCTATCAGTCAATCTCCTTAGGCAGTTGTCCAACTGAAACAAAATCAGAGAAAAGCATGAATTCGATTATTAGAGTTAGCAGTAATACACAGACAGACAGACAGACAGACAGACAGACAGACAGACAGACAGACAGACAGACAGACAGACAGACAGACAGACAGACAGACAGACAGACAGACAGACAGACAGACACACAGACACACAGACAGGCAGATTAAGAGTAGTCCCAGGAAGAGCGACAACAGAAAGAATGGCAGCAGTGGTTTTCTTTTGCGTCGAGATGCCCCTAAGCAAAACAGCAACACGAGAACGCAGGGGCTCGGATTAAAACATTGGCTGGCCTTATGGGCGTGGCCCGCAGTTCAGGCAGGTTGACGAACGGAAGGGGGCCGACCCGGATACGACGGCAGAAGAACTGTTTATTTTTGCAAGACTGAACAGGAAGCCCCGCCCAGGTGCAACGCATAAGAAACGAGCACATTGTACCTTTAAGTGCATGTTTACCATGTGTTCGTATTGGCTGTTCAATCGCATCGATGTTAAGATTTTATTAGCGGTTAGAATATCAGGTAAGATAAGCTAAGCTCATTCAACCCTTCACCCTAATTGTTAGGTGAGATAAACTGATCCCGCCCAACCCTCACCTTAATTAGCAGATGAGGTAAATTGAGCCCACTCACCCTCACTTTAATTAGCAGGTGAGATAAACTGATCCCGCCCAACCCTCACCTTAATTAGCAGGTGAGGTAAATTGAGCCCACTCACCCCTCACTTTAATTACGAGTAGCAGGTAAGATAAACTGAGCCCGCCCAACCCTCACCTGAATTAGCAGGTGAGATAAATTGAGCCCGCCCAAACCTTCACCTTAATTAGCAGATGAGGTAAATTGCCAGATTGAAAATAAAAACATCATTTACCTTAACTTAACAAAACTGAGCCCGCCAAACCCTCACCTTAATTAGCAGGTGAGATAAACTGAGCCCGCCTCAGTTTAATTAAATCCTCACTTTAATTAGCAGGTGAGATAAATTGAGCCCACCCAAACCCTCACCTTAATTAGCAGGTGAGATAAATTGAGCCCACCCAAACCCTCACCTTAATTAGCAGGTGAGATAAATTTCCAGATTGCAAATAAAAAAGAAATAATTAACCTTAACTAAGTGAAAAACCACAGGTGCAAAAAGCCAATCAGCAACTCACCGTCCGTAAACTTCCTGGCAACAAATTTGAGCACCTCATCCAAGATAAGTACTGGCACAGAGATTTTAATAACGGCGAACCATTCCTCCAAGGTGAGACTCGTGATTTGGAAGACTTTCTGAAATATTTATGAAAATAAAATTCAAAGACTGCCCCATCAAGAAGGTTCAGGTAATGAAACACTGCCACATATGAATCACATATGAGCAATAAAGCTGCCATTTGTGTACACAACTTTATGCCTGTAATAACTAAGCCCAGATGATATTATACTGCAAGAGCAATAAAATAGCTATCGCAGGCCGCATTATTGGTAACGAGAACTGTCTGAATCCTTTAACAGCAGTTTGCACTTCAAAGGTAACCACTGCGGGGCGCGGGCATCTAATTACGTATCTTCACTGTCTTATCTGTCCGGACACGCTTCCGGACATTTGCCCTCCGGCACTTCCCCTCGGCGGCGTTTGCCCTCCGGACATTTGCCCTCCGGGACATTTCCCCTCCGGACATTTGCCCTCCGGACATTCCCCCTCGGGGACATTTGCCCTCGGGACATTTGCCCTCCGGACATTTGCCCTCCGGACATTTGCCCTCCGGACATTTGCCCTCCGGACATTTCCCCTCCGCACATTTGCCCTCTGCAAATTTACCCCCTCGCACATTACTCACCTCACCTCCTCCTGTACCCACCCGTCGTTCCTCCAGCACCAACCTCATCCTCCCGCCTCTTGCATCCATCAGGTTCTTCTCCAGCCAACAACTCATCCTTTTCTAGTAAGCAATATATACCCGCGCCCTACCCTATCCCCAGCCTTACCTGTACTTTTCCAGAGGGGAAATGTCCGGAGGGCAAATGTCCGGAGGGCAAATGTCCCGAGGGCAAATGTCCCCGAGGGCAAATGTCCGGAGGGCAAATGTCCGGAGGGCAAATGTCCCCGAGGGCAAATGTCCTCGAGGGCAAATGTCCGGAGGGGAAATGCCGGAGGGCAAATGTCCGGAGGGCAAATGCCGGAGGGCAAATGTCCGGTAGCCGTCCGGACACATAGCAAACATTGCAACGCAATACTCATAAAATTTTGAACTGGTAATTTTCCAATCCCTGAAAATTGGGCTGCTACAGACTGTAACGAAAAATGTACAATCAGACATGTACATGTAAGGTATTTCTTCTTGTCAAACTTATTCGAAACCCACGGTATTAACTAAACGATGTTTAATACTTAACACCCCTTGATACCACACCCAAAACCCTTGATACCACACCCGAAACACCTTGATACCACACACAAAGACAAAGCCCCGAGACCCCATTTCTTGATCTCACTCACAACTTAGATCCCACACCCCATATCCCACACCTCATAACCCACACCCCATTATCCCACACCCCATATCCCACACTCCATATCCCAGTAAATTTGATATGAAAGTCCTCAATTTCCAGCCCCAGAGAAGTTATGAATAATCAGGTGGGGATATGAATACTAAATCACTCACCGACATGAAATCCACGTGCAAAATAAAGAAGTGCAGCGACATTGACAGCACTATTGAGCCCATTAGCCAGATGTTTTTCCACGGTGGCATTTTGACGAGAGACTGGTTCTCCGACAGGCTGAGAAAGTGTGATGAAGCGCAGCAATTTAATTATCATAATAAATAAACTATAGGTGCATGCAACAGCAGCATCCGAGCAGACAAATGATTCTAAGAAAGCTTCTGACAGAATTTCGTGCTAAAAAAAATTGACTGGAATGAATTCCAGTCAGGTAAAGAATGTCTACTAACAAGTATTGGTTAGGACAAGATGCTGTGTAGTTACTTTCAAAATGCAAATCAATATTTTCTGAGTTAGGGTGTTGGCGCCAATTCAAATGACAAAGAAAGATCAGCGATCCAAAGTGACAGTCTTGTCCTAACTCATAAGTTTTCTCCTGCTTTTTACAAATAATCAATTTCTGCTCGGATGAAATAGCCATGTTTTTGAACCGACAGATATAAAATAATGAATAGGGTTATTAGATGAAGGAATTATTAATATATTTAAAACCGTCATTTAGCTAGCTATCTCTCTTTCTCAGTTGAAATGGCTTCGCCTAGCAGGGTAGCAGCATGCAATCAGTCGTCCGCCACATTTTAACAACTAAATTCACTGCAGATGTTTGTGGGGCATTGGGGCGGCATCATAAACTACATCAAAGGATTGGGGTGGGGCATTGGGGCGGCATCATAAACTACATCAAAGGATTGGGGTGGGGCATTGGGGCGGCATCATAAACTACATCAAAGGATTGGGGTGGGGCATTGGGGCGGCATCATAAACTACATCAAAGGATTGGGGTGGGGCATTGGGGCGGCATCATAAACTACATCAAAGGATTGGGGTGGGACAGCGGCGGCATCATAAACTACATCAAAGGATTGGGGTGGGGCAGTGGCGGCATCATAAACTACATCAAAGGATTGAGGTGGGGCAGTGACGGCAACATAAACTACATCAAAGGATTGGGGTGGGGCAGCGGCGGCATCATAAACTACATCAAAGGATTGGGGTGGGACAGCGGCGGCATCACAAACTACATCAAAGGATTGGGGTGGGGCAGTGGCGGCATCATAAACTACATCAAAGGATTGAGGTGGGGCAGTGGCGGCATCAAAAACTACATCAAAGGATTGGGGTGGGGCAGTGACGGCATCATAAACTACATCAAAGGATTGGGGTGGGACAGCGGCGGCATCATAAACTACATCAAAGGATTGGGGTGGGGCAGCGGCGGCATCATAAACTACATCAAAGGATTGGGGTGGGGCAGCGGCGGCATCATAAACTACATCAAAGGATTTGGGTGGAGCAGCGGCGGCATCATAAACTACATCAAAGGATTGGGGTGGGTCAGTGGCGGCATCAAAAACTACATCAAAGGATTGGGGTGGGGCAGTGGCGGCATCATAAACTACATCAAAGGATTGGGGTGGGGCAGTGGCGGCATCATAAACTACATCAAATGATTGGGGTGGGTCAGTGGCGGCATCATAAACTACATCAAAGGATTGGGGTGGGGCAGTGACGGCATCATAAACTACATCAAAGGATTAAGGTGGGTCAGTGGCGGCATCATAAACTACATCAAAGGATTGGGGTGGGGCAGTGACGGCATCATAAACTACATCAAAGGATTGGGGTGGGACAGCGGCGGCATCACAAACTACATCAAAGGATTGGGGTGGGGCAGTGACGGCATTACAAACTACATCAAAGGATTGGGGTGGGGCAGTGACGGCATCACAAACTACATCAAAGGATTGGGGTGGGGCAGTGGCGGCATCACAAACTACATCAAAGGATTTGGGTGGGGCAGCGGTGGCATCATAAACTACATCAAAGGATTGGGGTGGGGCAGCGGCGGCATCATAAACTACATCAAAGGATTTGGGTGGGGCAGCGGCGGCATCATAAACTACATCAAAGGATTGGGGTGGGGCAGCGGCGGCATCATAAACTACATCAAAGGATTGGGGTGGGACAGCGGCGGCATCACAAACTACATCAAAGGATTGGGGTGGGGCAGTGGCGGCATCACAAACTACATCAAAGGAATGGGGTGGGACAGCGGCGGCATCATAAACTACATCAAAGGATTGGGGTGGGACAGCGGCGGCATCATAAACTACATCAAAGGATTGGGGTGGGACAGCGGCGGCATCATAAACTACATCAAAGGATTGGGGGTGGGGCAGTGGCGGCATCATAAACTACATCAAAGGAATGGGGTGGGACAGCGGCGGCATCATAAACTACATCAAAGGATTGGGGTGGGACAGCGGCGGCATCATAAACTACATCAAAGGATTGGGGTGGGACAGCGGCGGCATCATAAACTACATCAAAGGATTGGGGGTGGGGCAGTGGCGGCATCATAAACTACATCAAAGGATTAGGGTGAGACAGCGGCGGCATCATAAACTACATTAGAGGATTGGGGTGGATCAGCGGCATCATAGACTACATTAAAGGATTGGGGTGGGACAGCGGCGGCATCATAAACTCCATTAAAGGATTGGGGTGGGTCAGTGGCGGCATCATAAACTCCATTAAAGGATTGGGGTGGGTCAGTGGCGGCATCATAAACTACATCAAAGGATTGGGGTGGGGCAGTGGCGGCATCATAATCTACATCAAAGAATTGGGGTGAAACGGCTGACAGTAAAACCAAGACTGCAAAGCCAGATGGGCCCAAAGTGCAGCGGTATATTAATGCTACCTATTCATAGCGTTGCACATCTCAATGACCACAAGCACGCTGAGCGCCATGGTCATGGGCTTTGGGTGGGAGAATATAGCGCAGTCAATGCCTTCAAAGCGCGACTCCTGCGCGAGGCACTGAGCCTGATGTGTCTGGAAACGAATGGTGGAGAGGAAATTTAATTATCGAGTCCAAAACGCCTCACCTGTTCATTGCGTTGAACATTTCAATGAGCACTAGGACAGACAGGGCCATGGTCATTGGCTTGGGATTGTTGAATATCTTGCAGTCGATGCCTGCGAAGTTCTGCTCTTCGGCCAAGCACTGCATGTGGTGCGTCTGTAAGGGCGCGACTCCACGATTGAAGTAAGGAGACAGACAGACAGACAGACAGACAGACAGACAAACAGACAGACAGACAGACAGATCGGCTAAGTGAATGGCCGATATGTATTGTAATAAACAAAAGAAAGCTTAAGTTGAAACTTCATTTACAGAATTGATTTAAAACTTTCATTTGACTTTTTCAGCTACTTTTACTGGTGGAATGTGAATAAAATTAAGTTTATTTCCTGGTCCAGATTCCACCAATTCAGCTGTGAAGCTTTTCGTTAAATGGTTGCTTAAATTACAGAAAAGTATTCATTTAAATTTCCGTTTAAGATAACCCACAGGACGAGGAAGAAGTCAAATGAACTATGAGATAAGTAGGGAGGAGGGGGGTCAAATGACGGACGGGACAAGTAGGGGGGGGGGCAAATGACCCACAGGATAAGTAGGGGAGTCAAATGACCCACAGGACGAAGAGGTCAAATAAACTACGATATGAGTAGGGGGTCAAATGACTCACAGAATGAGTAGGGGGAGGGGTCAAATGATCCACAAGATGAGTAGGGGGTCAAATGACCCACAGGACGAAGAGGTCAAATAAACTACGATATGAGTAGGGGGTCAAATGACTCACAGGATGAGTAGGGGGGTCAAATGACCCACAGGACAAAGAGAAGGTCAAATGAACTACGATATGAGTAGGGGGTCAAATGACCCACAGGATAAATAGGGGAGGGGTCAAATGACCCACAGGACGAAGAGGTCAAATGAACTACGATATGAGTAGGGGGGGGGGTGGTCAAATGACCCAGCTTCCCAATAGGATAGTGGAGTCAAATTAGAGACAATATAGGAGCCTAGAAATCTAAACTGTGTGCCCAATCACGTGACCAGCGGCTCACCAGCTGATAGTAGTTCAGCCTGGGACCTTTAGTATAGTACAGGAACCACCAAGCAGCGGCACCGACTGTTGCGCAGCCCACGTAGGTGCCAATAGCCATGTAGCGAAAGAACAGCCAGCCGCTGATCAGCGGCTCCCGGGTGCCTCGCGGGGCCTTGTCCATGATATCTAAATCCGGCGGATTAAAGCCCAGAGCCGTGGCCGGCAGGCCGTCCGTGACCAGATTAACCCAGAGCAGCTGGACCGGAATCAGAGCTTCCGGTAGGCCAAGCGCGGCGGTTAAAAATATCGAGACAACTTCGCCGATGTTTGACGAGATCAGATAGCGAATAAACTGCTTCATGTTGTTGTAGATTGCGCGGCCTGCGGCGGGGGTCAGTCATCTACTTGATTGGATGCACAGCACTCGCTAGCACAGGGTGTACAGGAGCCCGGATTTTCTTATTGTCAGCGGGGCCGGCCCTCATGGGCGCCAATTTTCTATGGAAGATCTACTCTGCTTCTAAGAAAGTCAGAGAGATTCAGAGAAAGAGTCAGACAAAGAGTCAGAGAAAGAGTCAGACAAAGAGTCAGAGAAAGAGTCAGGGAAAGAGTCAGAGAAAGAGTCAGGGAAAGAGTCAGAGAAAGAGTCAGGGAAAGAGTCAGAGAAAGAGCCAGGGAGAGTCAGGGAAAGAGCCCGAGAAAGAGTCAGGGAAAGAGTCAGATAAGGAGTCAGAAAGAGCTATAGAGTCAGAGAGATTCAGAGAAAGAGTCAGAGAAAGAGTCAGGGAAAGACTCAGGGAAAGAGTCAGGGAAAGAGTCAGGGAAAGAGTCAGAGAAAGAGTCAGATAAGGAGTCAGAAAGAGCTATAGAGTCAGAGAGATTCAGAGAAAGAGTCAGAGAAAGAGTCAGGGAAAGAGTCAGAGAAAGAGTCAGATAAGGAGTCAGAAAGAGCTATAGAGTCAGAGAGATTCAGAGAAAGAGTCAGAGAAAGAGTCAGGGAAAGAGTCAGAGAAAGAGTCAGATAAGGAGTCAGAAAGAGCTATAGAGTCAGAGAGATTCAGAGAAAGAGTCAGAGAAAGAGTCAGGGAAAGAGTCAGAGAAAGAGTCAGAGAAAGAGTCAGGGAAAGAGTCAGGGAAAGAGCCAGAGAAAGAGTCAGAGAAAGAGTCAGGGAAAGAGTCAGGGAAAGAGTCAGGGAAAGAGCCAGAGAAAGAGTCAGAGAAAGAGTCGGGGAAAGAGCCAGAGGAGTCAGGTAAAGGGAAGCGGAGGAAGCGGGGGCTGAGTGACACACACATACCCTCCTCCACGGCGGCCACAATGGAGCTGAAGTTGTCATCGGCCAGCACCATCTCGGAGGCGGTCTTGGCCACGGCGGTGCCGCTGCCCATGGCGATGCCGATCTCCGCCTTCTTCAAAGCCGGCGCATCGTTGACTCCGTCGCCAGTCATGGCGCTGATCTCGCCGTCCATCTGCAGGTACTCGACAATCTTCTGCTTGTGAAAGGGTTCCACTCGGGCAAATAGCTTCGCCCGCTTCGTAGCATCGCGCTGTGCATCGACTGACAGATCGTCAAACTCGCGGCCAGTGAAGCTCTTGCCGTGGGTGGACTCGGTCTCGCCGAACACGCCGATGCGGCGGCAGATGGCCTCCGCTGTGGCCTGCGGGCCATTGCGACCGCGGGTAAAAGAGGTGGCGGATAACTCATGCTTGTCCTCTCTGATCCCTCTACTTCTCATCTCTGACATATCTACTTCTCATCTCTGACATATCTACTTCTCATCTCTGATCTATCTACTTCTCATCTCTGATCTATCTACTTCTCATCTCTGACATATCTACTCCCCATCCCTGATCTCTCTACTCCTCATTTTTAACTCAATAATAATTCCAATACCTCGGCAAAGCGCACTGACCTTGTTGTCTCCGGTGATGACAATAACCCTAATGCCGGCCTTGCGACACTTCTGAATACTGTCAAACACTTCGGTCCGCGGCGGATCTAGCATGCCAACTACGCCAACAAAAGTGAGATTATTCTCGTAGCGAATGAACTTGGTGGCATCTTCAAGGTCCATGTCTTTGGGATTCATAGGGGCATCGCAGGTGGCCAGCGCCAGGCATCGAAGGGTGTCCCGTCCCGTGCCGTAGCTGGCCGTGTGCTTCATGATCTCCTCCTTCAGTGCTGGCGTCATCGGCACCTTGTTCTTGCCCACTCGTACGTGGGTGCATCTGTCCAGTACACCCTCCGGCGCGCCTTTGACAAACATCCTGGGCCCGCCAGCGGGACCAGACTTGGTCGGCGTCACGTAGCTTGACATGCTTTTACGATCGCGGCTGAATTCCAGAGTGAAACTCTTTTCAAACATAGCCTGCCGATATGTTGTGTAAATAACTTTATGAATCTATTTGGAAACCTGTCTATTACAGTAGCCGATATGTTGTGTAAACAATTCTATGAGTCTGTTTTGGAAACCTCAGCTCTCTATTATAGTACCGATATGTTGTGTAAATAATTCTATGAGTCTGTTTTGGAAACCTCAGCTCTCTATTATAGTACCGATATGTTGTGTAAATAACTTTATGAATCTATTTTGGAAACCTGTCTATTACAGTAGCCGATATATTGTGTAAACAATTCTATGAGTCTGTTTTGGAAACCTCAGCTCTCTATTATAGTACCGATATGTTGTGTAAATAATTCTATGAGTCTGTTTTGGAAACCTCAGCTCTCTATTATAGTACCGATATGTTGTGTAAATAACTTTATGAATCTATTTGGAAACCTCTATTACAGTACCGATATGTTGTGTAAATAATTCTATGAGTCTGTTTTGGAAACCTCAGCTCTCTATTATAGTACCGATATGTTGTGTAAATAATTCTATGAGTCTGTTTTGGAAACCTCAGCTCTCTATTATAGTACCGATATGTTGTGTAAATAACTTTATGAATCTATTTGGAAACCTCTATTACAGTACCGATATGTTGTGTAAACAATTCTATGAGTCTGTTTTGGAAACCTCAGCTCTCTATTATAGTACCGATATGTTGTGTAAATAATTCTATGAGTCTGTTTTGGAAACCTCAGCTCTCTATTATAGTACCGATATGTTGTGTAAATAACTTTATGAATCTATTTGGAAACCTCTATTACAGTACCGATATGTTGTGTAAACAATTCTATGAGTCTGTTTTGGAAACCTCAGCTCTCTATTATAGTACCGATATGTTGTGTAAATAATTCTATGAGTCTGTTTTGGAAACCTCAGCTCTCTATTATAGTACCGATATGTTGTGTAAATAACTTTATGAATCTATTTGGAAACCTCTATTACAGTACCGATATGTTGTGTAAATAATTCTATGAGTCTGTTTTGGAAACCTCAGCTCTCTATTATAGTACCGATATGTTGTGTAAACAATTCTATGAATCTGTTTTGGAAACCTCAGCTCTCTATTATAGTACCGATATGTTGTGTAAATAACTTTATGAATCTATTTTGGAAACCTGTCTATTACAGTAGCCGATATATTGTGTAAACAATTCTATGAGTCTGTTTTGGAAACCTCAGCTCTCTATTATAGTACCGATATGTTGTGTAAATAATTCTATGAGTCTGTTTTGGAAACCTCAGCTCTCTATTATAGTACCGATATGTTGTGTAAATAACTTTATGAATCTATTTGGAAACCTCTATTACAGTACCGATATGTTGTGTAAATAATTCTATGAGTCTGTTTTGGAAACCTCAGCTCTCTATTATAGTACCGATATGTTGTGTAAATAATTCTATGAGTCTGTTTTGGAAACCTCAGCTCTCTATTATAGTACCGATATGTTGTGTAAATAAC
>NIVC01001184.1:160000-245000 GCA_002269645.1 Macrostomum lignano
GGGCAGTAAAGGTGTGTAAGGGGCACTGGGGGTGCACAAAAGGTGAACAGTAGTCTCACAAGTGAGGCACAGCAGGTGCACGGGAGGTGCAGAAGGGGCACGGAAAGTGCATGAAAGGTGAATTTGAGGTGGGTGTACATTATTCTAATTAAACTACTTCTTTCAGTTTTCCTGAGTAAATAGGTGCATACATGTGCATTTCCAAAACAAGCACTAAATATAATAGGCCATAATAGGCCATAATAGGCCACTAAATATAAATGCCTCTTTTGTGCACCTCGCTCACCTTTTATGCCTACACAGTTGCATAATTTTTCCAATGGGAATTAGTAACAAAATTAACTGAGAGTTACATACTCGTATGTTGCAGGCACAGATTGAACATAGAAAAAGCTTCATTTACACCTATACTAATCGCTGCTATCCTCTTCCTGATTCTGGCAAACCACGAAAGTAAACATCCCCTATTGGATAGAATCCAATGACTTTCAAATAGTGAGGAAAAGTTTCGAATCTTCCAAAGAATAGTGAGGAAAAGTAGCAAAGAACTTTCGCAAGTTGGAACGCCCCTTGCATTGCTTCTAAACCTAAAGTGCCCACTGTGCACCTTTTGTTCACCTTTTGTGCCTCCAATGCACACTGTGCACCTATAATGCACCCAACTCCCCTATGAAACCTGTGCCCCTACCGCCTATTTCGTGCCTTAAATTCACCTTTTGACCCTTCAGAGGCACTCAGGTGAACACGCGGTGCACAAGTGGAACAAAATAGACAAAACTCTTCACCTTTTATGCCTACTTTAGAAAATCAAAATCTAACGGGTACAATCGGTGATAGACCTCAAGGATGTCCCTGAAGGTAAAGCCCACCCACCTGATCGCGAATCTTGCCAATTTCGGTGCCGATGCCAGTAACGGCAACAATGCCTCGACATTTTCCAGCAGCCACATTGGTGCCAGAGAACAGCATGTTCTTTTTATCCTGATTGACAGCTCGAGGATCCGGCACAGCATCCGTGTGCTTCATCACGGAGACGGATTCGCCAGTCAGAATGCTCTGATCGACTCGCAGAGTGGTTGAGTAGATTTTCGTGATTCGAATATCAGCCGGCACCTTGTCACCCACGGCCACCTCAACAATGTCGCCTGGCACAAGGTCGTTGGCTCGAATCCGTTGGACGCCTTTGTTTGAGGCGCGAATCACCTTGGCAATCTCGGGCTCGTACTCCTTCAGCGCTTCGATGGCGGACTCGGCGTTGCGCTCCTGCCAGACACCCACAATGGCATTCGCGATGAGGATCAAAAGGATGACCAGAGGCTCCACAAAAGCTGAGATTGTCTCCTCGTGCTCCTCAAAGCAGGCGAGCACCTGTGGGAGATCACGGGTGTTTTGTTAATGACATCTGGGAATTAAATATGGATATCTCTTTTTGGAATAATTGCAGATACGACTGTATTTGACTGAATTCGAGCATTCGTTCTAAATGGGATTTTTTAGATTCCAGATGGGGATTTCTGGACATTTTAGGATATTTCTGGGGTGAATTCGAGATGGGGATTTCTGCACATTTTGGGATATTTCTGGGGTGAATTCGAGATGGGGATTTCTGGACATTTTGGGATATTTCTGGTGTGAATTCGAGATGGGGATTTCTGGACATTTGGGATATTTCTGGGGTGAATTCGAGATGGGGATTTCTGGACATTTTGGGATATTTCTGGGGTGAATTCGAGATGGGGATTTCTGGACATTTTGGGATATTTCTGGGGTGAATTCGAGATGGGGATTTCTGGACATTTTGGGATATTTCTGGGGTGAATTCGAAATGGGGATTTCTGGACATTTTGAGATATTTCTAGTTTATTATAATTCTAAAAGAGTCTTTAGTTAATTTGGGGATTTTAAAAAAGGAGATCCAGCAACTCACAAACGAGATAATAGCAGCTAGAAGAAGAATCTTCACAAGCAGATCGTCAAACTGCTCCAGAATGAGCTTCCACAGCGGTTTGGTCTCTTCAGCCGGCAGTTCTGCAACACAAGAGCACAGAGAATTGAATTCAATAGTTCATCTTTTTTCAAGTCTAATGCCGATGGGGGGTCGCTCACCATTTCTGCCATATTTTTCCGTGTGCCGTTTCACCTGATCGTCCGTCAGGCCGACCTCTTCAGATACGTTGAAATACTCTAAGCACTGATTGATTGTCTTGCAGAATGAATTGTCCATGCCGTTATGGTGAATAATTATATTAAATCTAGAAAATATGTCAGTGAGATTAAATTATAGTTTGTTAGAACAAATATTCAGATGCAGAATTACTATTCATTAAAATAGTGCTAGGATTTTTGCTGGGAGAGTTAAATACGGAAGAAAAGGACTGCAAGAAATGTGTAGCAAGACGACAGCGCCTCTTTTTATACCCATAGCTCTTGTACCTTCCCAAAGCCTCTAGCAACCTCTCTGCGCTGTCCCCATAGCGCTCCAATTGGTCAGTTGTAAAGGAAGGGAAGAAGGCGCATGAACCTTGGTCGATATCTGCAGATAGAACCTTTCGAGACTTTGCCAAGGACTACTTAATCGTGCCCACTGGAATGCAGTCGACTTCAAAAAATAACCCTTTTGCAATACAATTTTATGCTTCCTGTCAAAATTTGAATCTAAAAAATAAACTTCCCTTTTTGATGTTCCTAGATGGGCCACTCAGATTCTTAGCAAAACAGCTTTCTACTCTCTATTCAGTAGCAAAGAAGAATACATAAGCTATTTTATAAAAATAAAGTCAGCTGAAATGACTTCGATAAGTTCGATAAGTTCGATAAGCCCAAGCTTGCAGGCGCGTAAACAACTTGCTAATTGGTTTAGCAATAATGTACATTAGCCAGTCCACTGAAATGTACATGGCAGCTTTAGGCTGGAATTCCGAGAAGGGCAATAAAAATTGGGGCGGGGCGGGGGAGGGGGGTAGTGTGGAAATGGCGCGGTTGGAGGGTTTAAGGGTTTAAGCTGGGCTGGGGGGTAAGAGCCTTGGCTTTAAAAATATATTAAAATGCTTCTGTTTAACTTACTACTGAATTGAAAGTAGCTTACAGGCAAATATGCTGAGTGGCCCATCTAGTCATTCTAGGTATCTGTGGTTTCTATTAAAAACTTATTTAGTTGAAGAAAGCATTGCTCCAGACAACTTGCTACAGAATGCCATGGCGAGGGCAGAGAGAATGAAAGTCAAGGAAAAGAAAGCATATAGTCGGTCATAACTGGCTGTAAGCTTTTGCTTCAAGGAATTTCCTAGGGGCGTGGAAAATACGAGGACAAATAGAAAATAAACAAGGAGAAGCGGCACTGGGACGGACAGGAATGAAAATGACGAATAGTCGGGGAAAAAGGACGAGGTCCGACGAGCTACCAGATTGCCAGGTAAACCCCAATCAAGCGCTGTCGAAAGCCGCATAAATGATCTATTTACCAGAAATTACGACAATCATAACTTGTTAAATGGAGGCTGGGCACAGTAAAATTGCATTAAGTCCTTGATTCTATCTGAGGTTGATGCTAAATATATCTATCTGCCTTGCCCTCTGTGGGGGATTCATAAACGCTCCTAAGCTGAGGAATGGAGTTAAAAAGAATGCATTTCTAGGATAATTTTGCCCTTATGTCATGATTTCCTATAGGATTCGATACAGGGCCGACAGAACAGGATTAATGTTATGATAGAGCACGGATTTATGCATTGATAAAGCACGGATTGGTAAGTTGATAGAACACGGATTGGTGAGTTGATAGCACACGGATTGATGAGTTGATAGCACATGGATTGGTGAGTTGATAGAACACGGATTGATAAGTTGATAGAACACGGATTGATGAGTTGATAGAACACGGATTGGTGAGTTGATAGAACACGGATTGATGAGTTGATAGCACATGGATTGGTGAGTTGATAGAACACGGATTGGTGAGTTGATAGAACACGGATTGATAAGTTGATAGAACACGGATTGATGAGTTGATAGAACACGGATTGGTGAGTTGATAGAACACGGATTGGTGAGTTGATAGCACACGGATTGATGAGTTGATAGAACACGGATTGATAAGTTGATAGAACACGGATTGATGAGTTGATAGAACACGGATTGGTGAGTTGATAGAACACGGATTGGTGAGTTGATAGAACACGGATTGGTGAGTTGATAGAACACGGATTGGTGAGTTGATAGCACATGGATTGATAAGTTGATAGAACATCGATTGATGCATTGATAGAGCACGGATTAATAAGTTGATAGAACATGAATTGATACGTTGATATAGCACGGATTGATGAGTTGATGCAGCACGGATTAAGCAGGTGGAAGCAGGTGGCCTGATATAGCACAGATTAGCGAGCTCGTAAGCACACGGTTTGATAATTTAATCAAGAGTATTGTTACCTACTACAAGTAGGCCCTATTGATTGTGAAAAGCAGATTTATCTGGCAAATCAAAAAAGGCAAAAAGGAAGTCTAAATCCTGTAAAACAGCAAAAAAAATTTGAGTTATTTTCGAGCATAAAATGCAAACAAACGGTGCGCAGCCTTTATATAGTTAAAATATTTATTAAACATAATTTTTTAAACAAAAAACTGAACAAAATGAAGCGCACGCAAACAGGGCAGAACACGGGAGAATAGCAGAGACAACTGAGTGACAGTGAAAACTTTTGTGTTTAAAAAAACAAACGGGCAGAATTGAAGAGAATTTGATCACCAGATCAAGAGAGTGCTTATGCACACATAATTAACAAGGAAACGTAATAAAAATTACAAGTGAGCACAGTTTAATTACACAGACATGGGCCGGCGTCGATTGCGATAAAAATATTAGTAGATATTAACCGAAATGTGTTTGATAACTGTGCAGCTATTCTTTATCGATTTTAATATTTCTAAAATGAACCGAAACCCCTTTTGTCCTAATGCTTAATCCTCCTACACAAAACAGGCTGCATTTACTATTTGAAGTAGGCATTTAAATGTGACAGCATGCAAAATATGTCACCAAAATTAACTGTAATTATGGAAGTGGGCAATTTAAAAAATTTATAAGCACGAATGCGCTACGGTAAAAAAGCTAAATTTGAAACGTACTAAAAGTTGACATTATTAAGTTAATAGGATTTCGAATTCCACTGCGTGGCAAATACAAGTTATGATTATTCTTACATGTATCTGCACTGCTCACAAAAACCCAAAACGGCTGCACCAAAAGTAACTAACAGGTGCAAACTTGAAGAGCAAGCAAAAAAGTGTTTTTTTTATTTTGAGATAATTTATACATCGAACAAGAAACAGGAGTCGCCAGCGTATTATACACGAGAAAGATCCTGGGCGGTGAGACGGGTCCTCCCAGTCTGCATTTTTGTTTTTAAAAACACAAACTGTACATTCGAAGCAAATCGTTTCAAGTTCACGAAAAAAAACAGAAAAAAATATGCAAAAAGAAAATTTAAGCAGAGAATGATTTTTGTAGCCAACTTAACTAATAAATAAAACAAAAGGACAAACAGCAGCAGACGAGCAACAATAAATAAACGAGAAAAGAAGAGCTTTCGGCGCAAGAGCAGCAGTGTTGGCCGATAGAATGAGAATCAATCGAGATAAAATTGAGAATAAAACTTGCACAGATATCAAATTTTATTTAATATTGGAAGCTGTTGACAGACAATTGTGCCTCACCTAAATGTGCAGCATTTTAAAAAAAAATTATTTTGTTTTAGAGAATGAAACATTATATATTAAATATTAAAATTTTATTAACAACTATATTGAACAAATTAGTTGAAAACTATCCTAAAACCATAACTGAGAAAATAAAGCTACTGATAATGGCAAAGATTATGTTTACTATTATATTAGGCAACTTTTGTCACCTACTTTTTTAGTTTAAAGGATTATTTAATTTTCTTAATATCCTTACTGCTTGACATTATCAGTTACATAAAAATTATTAGTGAATTATCAACAAACTCCGTCCTAATTATTGAATATTACTTTGCAAAGTTACAACAAAGTACACAATAAGCTACAAACCAAGATTGCACAAAAAGAACTGATAATTGCACACAAAATCATAGTACTTTAACTAGGTAGAGAAGAATAGTATTATCAATAGATTATTTAGCCAATTAAAATCAATAATTATAAGAGCCATCACTTTTTAAAGATTTTAACTACTATCAGTGTACAAACTAATGCTGTTTAAATGTGTACCTTAAAGGCACACAGATATTCTTTAGTTAAATACTTTCAAATACTTAAACAAAGAGACGAAGAGAATCAGAAAAAAAAACATTTTCAATACTAATTGACCAACAAAAGTCTTTAGAGTAACATAAAATCTTTTAGCTACTCTCAAAGTACAGAACACAGTAATAAAAATATGTAAAGGAATGACAAAATTAATTTTATAGAGAGCAGATATGGTCATGCAGAAAAAACATGGGACTGATACTCATGTCCTTTTCTTCTTGAGGAGCCTCAAGATGCACAAGTCAAATTGCAAAATCATAGCAGTGATGGCCATGCAGCTGTAGCCAGAAACATGACAACAATGCAGTGGTAACACACAGAATCATAACAAATATATTAATTTAGGCAGCTAAAAAAGCAGTACAATAAGCCAGAAACATAGTTTAATCTGCCTAGTAGAACCTTCACTCCTATCCAATCAATTCGACTACATTGTGGCTGCTTTCAGATATTCCCCCTGTCGCCCTACTGGCAGCGATTGGCTGGAAAGAGAACATTGCGAATTTGTAATTAAATAAATGCTAAGGTAAATTATATTCAGTAGATACAATGCAATACTTAATTACTATAAAAATTAACAAATTAGAAGTAATATTTGTCAACTTTATAAAAAATAACAAACTTTCTTGTTTATCATTTTCTTATCAAATCATTTTAAAACACTTGTTTAATTAAAATGAATTAGCCAATAGTAGCCTTCAAAATGTAATAATTATTTAGGAAGTTACCATTATTAAACTATGAAACAACTAATATGCTACATAATAGCTTACACTCATATTACATTTTACCAAAAATCTTTTAATAAAAAAATCTGGCTTTGAAATACATCATTACTATGTCATTACTTATATTCTGTTTCTTATATTTATACTTAAAAGTAGGTTTAAACTTTGAAATTGCTAAAAAACAAGTATAATAAAACTAAAAGACAATGAATATTGCATAAGATACCACATTATAAAAGACTTAAAGATTTCAATAGATTTTCTATAGATATATTGATAGAGCCATAGTTAAAGATTTTTAATATACAATAAAAATAAAGGACAAGCTTAAAAGTTCATAATTTGGAAATCTAGCAAATATATTATTAATAGCAATGCCTTTATAAGTAGCAGTGCTCTTTAATACATGAACCATAAAAAACTTATATAAGAAAATTAACAATACTATTGATTTTTCTTCTACTAAATAATAAGATTCTAAACTAATTATAACAATAAATGACTATTTTAGTCATAATTTTAAAATAAAATATTTTTCATTTTAAGATTTTTTTAATTAGAATACAATCTCATACTATATAGTATTATTATTTTTGTATGACTAAAGAAATAAAGAAAAGATACAGCGCATATTTTATAGGCATTGGAACAAGGGTGATGGGATAAGGGGAGAAGGACCAAGGGGCCATGGCTTTCCTACTTTTAAAATAGGGGGTCATCAATGATACCCATCTTTACTTTTTTAGCAACTTTTGCTATTTTTTTCCAAATAGTACAAACATTGTTCTATATTTAATCTGTTTAAATATTTACTACTTCATATCTTATAAGAGGTTGAGACTAAAATATAGATTAGATTGTAGATTGGGTTAGATCCAGGATCTAAGATCCATTAAGTTAGCAATAATTAATTGATTATAACAAATGAGTAATGATAGGCATAACAACAAGGGATGCAAGGGGCTATGCTTCCTCTTACTTTAAAAGTAAGGGGCATCAACTGTACCTGCCTTCTAGATATATATTAGAGCAAAAAGGAATAATGCTCTAATATATTATTATATAAAACATAATTTTGGATTTTCACTTTCAGACAAACAAAAATTTAGTAAAAATTAATTCACCAATGCTAAATTTACAGATTAAAGATTTTGATTGGTGATTAAAGACATAATTAATATATTGTATTAAGACTACAATACTTAACTTTGTATGCATACTCATAAAGTTAATACATTGATAGAATTCACAAAGAATCTTAATATATATTTTGCCATATTGTTTTGATCTCATTATGCATTATTAGTCAATGCTTTCTAGGCCTAAATGTAAAATATATAAATAAATAAATATAAATTGCCATGCTTAAGCCTTAGGCCTATTTATTAGCTAGGCTTATGCAAAAATTGAAATGTTGCACTCTGGGTTTCAGTTGTATATTATACAAAATATTTCAAGTTGCTTCACATTAAATTAGAAAAAAATATTTACTACTTTCTTGATAATATACATATTGCAATTAGGCAGTACTGTATAGCTCAACTGAATCCATATATAATATAATACAGGCATGCACTGATAGGCACTAGCGCCACTAAATTTGAACTCTGCTAAAGCGCCACTAATTCTGCTAAATTGAAATTCCAATTAGCGCACACTATCAAAGCGCCGCTAATATTTTTTTGAAAATTGCTAATGGCGCTAAATTCATTTTTTTGCTATAAAACTAGACAGTTAATGACTGTTTAATACTTAAAATGAGACCCTATTTGAGTAATAAGTTGAAGATTATGTAAATCTACCTATACTAAATCTCTAATGTTTTTTATTTTCTTAGCAATGCAAAACAAAACTTAAATATCTTTTTTTGCTTTCGTTATCAACAATTAATCTTGTTTTTGTCATTGACTTTCAAAAGTTTTCTTACTACTTTTAATTTGTTAGCAAAAAGTTGTTGATTAATTTAATTTCATTTAATAATGAAATTCAACGTTCAACTCAGTTGATATTCTAAGCCATGCAAAGTGACAGGCTATCAACAGGGTGATGTTGGGGTTAATAAATCCCATACCACTGATTCAAGCTAATGATCTCGCCTTCCTTTTTGAGTATAAGGTCGTGGCCCCAGTAGCAAGGGCCCTTGACACTTTTCAAGGCAAACAGCTGTAATTTAGGAACTCTTTCTACCAACTGTTGCTCTGACAGTTCAGCAGCTTGAGGATTTTTTATTAGGATTGATAATAAAAACAAAATATTAGCAATAGCATTATTAGCTTAGTCATTTAAAATGTGTGAGTTAAAAATGTGCAAAAGCACATAAATATGTGTGAAATGGCAGTTAACATTAAATGTATTTACTAATTAGTGCATTTCTAAATTAACGGCACTAATTGGGCTAAATTCATAGTAGAAATAGCGCCTGCTATTAGTGATTGCTAATTTTTTTCTTCTATCAGTTAGCAATAGTGCTAAAAATAAATTTAGTGGTGCCTATCACTGTAGGCCTATGACAGAATTTTTTTATTTGGGATATTAAATACATCCAATTTATTAAAAAACTACAAAAACAATAAAAATAAAACAATTTTAGTTATAATAGATAATTAGTAAAAAATATATTTTTTCAATATAGGCCACAGTCAAGAAAGTGAAATGAAATTGCTATAGAAGATTCTTATAAAATGTTTCTCTTGATAATTTATTAAGCCAAAGGCACAAGTAAACACCTTGAATGATAGAGTTATGAACCATACAATGAAAATGACTATATATAATACTATTTTTTTAAATACTCTAAAAATACTATTTTATAAATAAAAAACTACATATATAATTATGCACTATGCATGAAATATTCTTTATTCTCTTCTTCATTGTCTTCTTTGCTTTACAGTGCAATTTTGATTTTCTAGTTCAAACATAGCTAGACAATTGTCCTAGTCCATATTGCATTACTTTACTAAGTAGATTTTAGGGTATTTAATTTCAATTTTAAAACTGCATACATGTCTCAAACAAAAGAAACATGACGCTTGTTATTCTTAATGGCTAGCCTAGACCTAACATGATAGACAAATGGCTTGGTTTAAAACAATTCCAGTTGACAAATTTTTGGTTGACAAAAAATGCCTGGTTTTCCCTGAGTCTATCTGAACATAAAAAATTAATGCAGGTTTTACTATTGCCTCTGTTGAAAATGACCTACACGTCCAAAGTAAGGATTGGGCCTATGTGTGTAATTTAGTATTCTACTAGACATACTAGTCAAGATCAGTATACTAACTGTAAAAAATTGGAATTCTTTTAAAATAAACGCATGGAAAATATAAAAACCTGTTCGTAAATATCCCGTCGAAAATAGGACCTTGAGTTAAGGTAAGAATCAATTTTACATCTTGGAAATATAGGAATAAGCAGGGTAGGATAGGTTAGGACAACATAGCGGGTTCGGTCACTCGGTCAGGAATCCAACACAGAAAATTGAAACGCAGTCTTTGAAGATTTGCACAAAAATAAACGGATAAAAACTTTTTAAATGTGTCAATATATCAGAAAAATAACAATAAGAATTTGGGTGAATAAGATCCTTTCAATAAAAATGTCTCACAACTCTTTCGCAACTCCGTGACCCTTTCGCTGTCAAACACGGCAAAGAAAACACAAGAAATCAAAAAAAGAAACAGCTGATTGAAGACATTCAGCTATTTTGCTATAAGTCCAAAATTAAACAACAAATAAACAATTTAAAAAAAGAATTTAGAGTTTTAATTTAGCAAAAAAATTTGTTAGTAATTGTTAAATTACCTTTTGTTATAACGTTTTTCCTTTTATTATCGTCGACGGCTTAGAACTGTGCTAATGGTTTTAAGACACTTGTAAACTTGCTACAACAATTTTTGATAAGCAAATATTATTAACTGTAATTAATGGTGTTTAAAGGAAGCAATTCGCTTTTGACTTGAAAGAGCTTCTTTCGGTGGGCAATAGCAATGCGATTTCGCATCGCGGGGGCCGATTGATCAGGACGCAATTTTTAAGTTGGGGATGCCTAAACTTTTATTTAAGATGAAAAAACAAGAATAATGAAACAGGATGCTTATTTCAGGATGTGTTTAAAAACTTAAGGTTATCAAATCGAGTATCCCACAAAGAAGCCGTGGATATATTTTCTGTGTTTTTGTACCTGTATTACAATTAACACAGCCAACAAATTGAACGCGAATATGCTATTTTAGCTACTATTATACTATGCATATACAGCAATAACTGTAAAATCTTGTTTTGGTATACACATAGCATTGTACTGAGCAAAAAACAGCTAGTAAGTGATCATGATAAATCCAACTATTGTATAGCTCAATACGTTTATTAAGCTTAGTAGGTTACGTAGGCCGTGTACATAGAGGGGTGTTGGTATTTCACGGCCCGGCCAGACCCGGGCGGCCTCTATTTAGCCAATGTAATCTATTTTAGTAAATAAGTAAAACAAAAAATACTGACCAGAATGCCGCATATTTTTAGAGTCAATTGTGAGTTTACTACGTTGTAAAATATTAATTGTTAATTCAATGAACTTCTAGTGCTCTATTTTTTAAATTAAGTTAAAAACTAAAGTAACAACGCCGCGGCCCTGGGCCGGGCCGGGCCGCGAAATACCAACACCCGTACATAGGGCCTTTTCATATTGCTTGCTCTGGTTCCAGAACCAGAACCAATTTGTGAAGTATAACTTTTCGTCTTCATAACTAGAGGGAGATACGTGCTATAAAGTTTTTATTATTGAATGACAATCGCCAAGAAGAAAGTGAAAAATTGTGCTAAGTTAGGTTGTTAAGGCAGTCAAATATTAACAGAGTTTAATAGTTATACTGCTGTTTTTCTTGGAATTCCGAACCGATTCTGGTTCTGGAATTGGTAATATGAAAAGGCCCATAGAGATGAGCCCGAATTAAAAACACGTTCACATGTACTATTATATAGCTACATCTTAATTTAATTTATAAATTGTATAAATGTCGTTGTATTTCTACCAAAAAAACGTATAGAAATTAATCATGGTAAACTTCGAAAAATATTGCGCCAAAAAATATGTGCATGTCTCGGTCTGCACTTTAGACATTTTTGCAACGATTTTGAAGAGTGACGATATTTGAATATTTTTAACATAAATACTTCGGGTGTGTCATAAGTTACGTCACTGATGTGAAAACAGACGAACTTGCAATCGCAGATGAACAAAACTGTACCACTCAACAACATAGAGTCCCCCAATATCAATCACCCTCTGACAATGTTCATACAGCTTGTCCACCTCAGCCTGCAGGTGTTTTTCCTCCAACTGCCATAACCAGTGCAACGCAGCCTGTTTTACCTCTTCATGGTTTGCGAAACTCTTCTTGGAAAAGTCAGCCTTCAGCCATTTGAACAGGAATCTCTTGCAAAAGTTGAAGTCCGGGCTGTAGGGACTCTGTCAGAGCAGATTCACTCGCCATGCAGGCAGAAAATTCGAAACAGCCTTTAGGTGTGCAGCCGTGCGGTGTCCATCTGCCACAGAACCTCGTCCAGGTGACATGGATTTGACCGGAGAGTGCGCCAGAGGTCCCCAGCTAGTGTGCCGGACAAAGTCGATAAAGTACTGGCCATCGACCTTGGTGTTCGGTGGAGTTGTGCAGATGGAGACTCGTTCATTTGGCGTGAAGGCTACCAGCAGCATGGTCTTCTTGTCCGAGATGGACTTCCTGGTCACCATCGGCCTGGAGTCCCCAGCTCCCAACCAGCAGCGATTGTCTGCCTTGCTGCTCTTGCCATCCAGGTGGAGCCAGCTTTCATCCTCAGCAACCAGGCAGTTTAGGATGTCATTCAAGCCCCGGCTGCTGAACATCTTGCGAATCTGCTTGGTGCAGGCGTCTTGTCGAGATTCATGGTGATTTTTGTTCGCTGCATGGATGATTTTTCATCGCGTTGCACTTGCTAAATCTGCTTGGCGTATTCTTGCGATAGCTTGGGCCATAAACAACCTATGCACGTCTCAAATGCACTGCTATTGCTTCACTAAGTATACTTTGCAGCTACACTACCCACAAGTCCATGTGCCTACATATTTTAGACAGAGGCCTGCAGTGACATTACTTATGACACACCCGAAGAGTAGTTGGTTTTGGGATCGAGCCAGTGCATATCATATCGCATGATCTAGAAGATAAATACATGTAAATCCATATTTTATCTTTTGGCTGAGATTGGCAGTGGGTCAAAATACCTACACATATACACTAGCTCTAGCTGGTGGCGCTAGTCGAATAATTTTTTTTCGCTTTTTACATCTATTTTACTAAACAGAGAATAGTTTTGGGAAATATACATGCACTTGATTGAATCATCAAGTGTATTTAGTATCCGTGGATAGCTAGAATAAGTAACTTCAAAATTTTCGACAAAATCGCAAAATTTGATCTTTCGCCTTCAAAATAATCGAATTTCGATATACCAAGGTGGTGGATACACAGATTTTTTAGACTGGCGTGGAAAGCTTACTGCAGCAATATTCTATTAAAATCTATAAGAACAGATCGAGTATATGCACATCTAAAGGAAGACTTGCGCTTGACATGTATACTGTATATTGTGTACGTTCGTATTTGCTCTCAGTAATTTGAATCAATGAAAATACAAAAAATCAAGCTAAATAGAATGTTCACAGTGTCGCAGGTCCTATATAGATGGAGATTCTAAATCAAAATGTAATGCATTTCGCTTCCACTGAAAGTAATTAAACATTGCGTCAGACATGAAATATAATCCACCCCGATTAAATATACATTGATGAAATTCGTTTTAGCTAAAGTCATTGGTTACAATTACTTATATATATAACTGTATAAATGATAGCGCAATGCAAAGCTACTCATGCAACAGTGGCTTTTTATGAAGAAATATAATTACATGAACAGAGAAACAAATTACTACTAAGTAGTAGGCATACGTAGTACTTGTGTGACGGTTTTAGTTCTTGTACATAGTTTTTGCAAAATTAATTATTGGTATTTTAATCTGGTACTAATTAATTGTATTTGCGCACATACTGGTGGACCTGTTAATCAGATAAAGTTTTTCAGTATTTTGTTTAAACCTTAATATTCAAATTTCAAATGACTATAAAAACGTTTTGAATTTCCATCAAGCTGTTTGTCTGGTTTGTCGCTTGTCGCTCTTGGCTTTGTGCTGGCTCTAATACTTATTAATAGATAAATATATTGAATAGTTCGCAGTTGTTCGACAATATTTTCGACAGCTTCCTGTAATTCGCCCGGTCTACTACTACTTCTTCATACTCGTACATGTAAACCCTGATACACAACTTATCAACATCAGCAAAAGAAAAGTAGGCTTAATAAAATCGTCACACTTGTAAACAGCATGGACATAACATTTATCTGTCTCTGCCTGTCTGCCTGTCTGCCTGACTGGTTGTAGATCCTGTCTGACAGTCCAGATCCTGTCTAGGACAGCTGGTTTGTCCTCTCTGCTTTTGTTGCCGATATATGTCAATCCCTGCTGTCAAGTATGACGGAGAACTGCATTATTTAAGGCGTGCGAATGTGGAAGGCTTGTCAGAGAGGTCATATAAGGCCACTCAAGCTGTAATCGCTGGGCCGCCTGCCGACGCTGCCGATGCCGCCGGAGCCGCCGCCGATCGGGCCCGAGTAGGTCTTGAAGATGTCGCTGAGCCGCTCGAAGTTGGGCCGCTCTGCCGGACTGGCCATCCAGCACATCAGCATCACGTCGTAGAGATAATCGTCGCATTCAACTCCGTCGGCGCGGTTGGGATTCTCCATCCGGTAGCCGTCGGACACCATCGGGATGATGTCCTTGTTGGGAAACTGTTTGTAGGGCAGGTCGCCTCTGGTGACGATTTCGTAGAGCAGAACTCCGAACGACCAAACGTCCGACTCGGTGGTGAATCGCTTGTTCTTGGCCGCCTCCGGGGCCGTCCAGCGCACCGGGAAGCGAATCCGGTTTTCAACGTCGTCGCCTTCTTCGCCTCCGCTGAGACATTTGCTCAAACCAAAGTCGCTCACCTTGACGATGTTATTGTCGCTCACAAGGATGTTAGCCGCTCTTAGATCGCGATGTACTACGGAATTCTTAGCCAAATAAGTCATGCCGTCTGCTATCTGATACATCATGTCCGTCATGTCGCTGAATGTCACTTGGCGTCGCTCCCGATCGCGTCGGAGGTAGTTGCTGAGAGCGCCGAGACGCATGTACTCCGTGATGATGTAGAACGGCTCCTCCAGGGTGCACACGCCCAATAGCTGGACAACCCGGGGATGGTGAAGGCGATAGTGCAGTTTGGCTTCGGCCAGAAACTCCTCCTTGTTCATGCTGCCGGGCTTCATGGCTTTAACGGCGACAACAACTAAGCGACCGAGGTAGGCTTGGAACACCTGCGGCAGGTTAGATGGAGATCCGGTAAAAAAAGCTTAAAGCCCAGAAAAACAACAAAAACGTTATCCTGATAATGGCTTTGCAACAAAAATTAGTTGTTGCACCTAAAAGGCCAAATTTGGTGCTTAAATTTCTCAAATTTGTACTAAAGAAACTCATTCAGTCGGTATTTTCTAACATCATTTGGTTCTTAAGAAACATTTGAAGGTTTGAACAACTTTTAACAGGAAGAATGAGGCTTGAATCATGCAGTTCAGTACGACCGTTATGTCAATGAATGGATCAGCGCTATGGGTTTAGGATTATATAGGCATTCGATTCCCTGCCGACTCTACTTTTTAGTGGTCCCTGGAAAAAGCAAAGCCCCAGACTTAAAAGTTCATGTTTTGCAGCTGGCCATCACCAGCAGTTGTAATTGCAATCAAGTGCCAAACCAGAACTTTTTAAGAAGGTTCAAACGTTAATCCTCAGTCCAAGCTTATAATGACTTGAAATTCCTAAGCAGGGTGTGGCAAACAACGAAAAAAAGCTTCGGCTTCGGCTTCGGCATGGAATGTGACCTCAGGTGCGAGGGATCAATAAAGATAGTTAGCCGCAGTGACACACGGGCCATGCGGTGCACAAGGCGCGGGTCCCGAGAGGATTGGCTTGCCATCTATAAATATTTGATAGCAATCGCGTAACCTGGCCAGGTCGCTCTTGCACTGCACAGGCTATGATTAAACCCATTGTATAGTTACGACTATATCTTGTCCAAAATAATGTATTCGCCCGCCGATTGTAGGTTTTGTTTTGAAAACAGCGTGGATCATGTCTAATTGCTGTTATCGAATCTTTATCGCTGCGAAAGTAATTTTTAGACACTTTTCTTCTGAAATTGAATTCACAAGTCTGCATATTGAACATATAAGTTAATTAACAGCCTCAAAATCGTAAAGGCACGAAAAAAAATTTTATAACTTTGGAATGTGGAATGAGAACACTTTTGTGGCACTGATGGCACTCATTTTGGGGCAGCAGTCACTCATTATGGCGCAGCAGTCACTCATTATGGCGCAGCAGTCACTCATTATGGCGCAGCAGTCACTCATTATGGCGCAGCAGTCACTCATTATGGCGCAGCAGTCACTCATTATGGCGCAGCAGTCACTCATTATGGCGCAGCAGTCACTCATTATGGCGCAGCAGTCACTCATTATGGCGCAGCAGTCACTCATTTTGGCGCAGCAGTCACTCATTTTGGGGCAGCAGTCACTCATTTTGGCGCAGCAGTCACTCACTTTGGATCAGCGGGCACTCATTTTTAGAGCCGCAAGCACTCAATCGTGTAAATTATTATTTAACTCATACTAGCAGCTTAGCCAACAAGGACAATGACCATTAAATGTTTTAATCGGGACTTTAATAGCAAAAACTCGATCCTGCCCAAAAATCCTGAATATACGGGAGCTACAGTATAAACTGTCAAGATTACGATCGCTAGATAGCTTAAGTAACCTTAACTTCTGTTGACACCCGACTTCGCGGTCATAAAATCAAGTTTATAAGCTACATGTAAAAAATGTGCGAACTTCGCTGACGTAAAAGATATCTTTAACGATCTTAAATGACACACGAATGCCCGCACGAATGCCCGTACAAAGCTATGGATTTGCAATTGGATGTAAACGGGCACTTGAAGAAGTGAAGTTCCTTCAAACTAAGCTGATCAACGGCAAGTAATTTAGCTAGCTCTTTTTTCGATTGAAAAGTTCTGTCAACTGCGGCTTATTGTAAAATTTCGTTGGTCAGTGAGTCTATAGTTAAAGTCAAGCTCACCTCGCCAAAAGAGCCGTGACCGAGCGCCTGTTGCAGCCTGAGCGACTGTCGATTCACTTCGAAGTCTCGCAGCTGCAGCGGCGGCATCCATCGCCTGGGGCACGGCTCCGTCAGTCGGCAGCACAGACCGTCCCTGTGCTGCCGATAGTGGTCCAGGAGGTCAGTGATGCCGGGAAAACAGGTGCTTGGATTGACAAAGTAACCGTTAGTACCTTCTCGAACCATGTAGTGCTTCACTAGGACTCGGCGTGCCTGGGTGGGAGCTGCATTTTTCGGAGAGTTGCGGTTGTCAAAATGAAACGAAATCGAATCAAGATGAGCAGAATGAGGATCTACGGTCAAGTGAGTAGGCTAAGGACATACGATAAAGGTGAAGAGATTAAGGACCTACGACTAAGGCGAGTAGGTTGATCAGGGTTAGGAGGTTGAGGACCTGCGATCAAGGTGAGGCTGAGGAGTAAACCCAGCTAATTAAGATATTATTCAAGGGTAGAGGCTCCGTCACACTGACATCAAATATAGGACCACTAGAAGTAACCGTTGTAACGGTAACTTCTAGTGGTCCTTGCATCAAATACGCTACGTGTGTAATAGAGTCAGACACGACTGATATACAAAGCTCCGTACAGATTCGTGTACAAGCCGTGTAATTGACGTTGCGGTCGTGTAGACTTACTATAAAATTCTATAAGAAAGACAGCTCACCCTCAACTTTGCCGTCAATTGCCGCTGTCTCGCCGTTGACACATGTCGCGTCGTTCCCGTCCTCGCTGCCTGTCGCGCCTCCATAGTTCTCGTCGCCGCCGTCCGCATCTGCTCCCTCCTCGGTGCGCACGCTGAGGGTGATATTGGCCTGACCCTGGGCCTGATGACACGGTCGCAATAGGTAGCTGCCTCTGGGCAGGCCAGGCAGCATGAGATTCCGCTCGGCCTCTCGGCGATCTAGATCGAACCAGCACTCTAGCGAACTCGGACTACCGTCCAGCACTTGGACATAGTTGTAGGGCACGTAGCCTGTCTGTCTTGTCCGTTGGTTTCTGGCCAGCAGCCAAGCCGAGTCGGTCGCGTCCAGCAGTTGCAGAATGTCACCTTTGCGAAATGACAAATCACCTTCGACCTGCGCTTCGAAGGAGAACAGAGCTCGGAGCTTCTCAGTGCTGGACGTCTCGGCGGAGGCCAGCGAAGTTGATGACGATGGAGGCTGTTGTTGTTGCTGCTGCTGCTGTTGTTGTTGTTGTGACGCGACGGACCAGGCCAACTGACCCTGAGGTGCCGAGATCGACGCTTGCAAGCGTCGACGACTGTCAGACAGAGAGGAGGCCGAAGCCGACTGAGGCAGAAAGTCCGAGAAGCCGCTTTCGTCACCGATAACTGAGCGCTGCTGCTGCAGTTGCTGCTGCTGAATTTGTTGCTGCTGAAACGGCTCAGACGCTCGACGAACCTCAGCAGCTTTTTTCTTTGCCTTCGACAATTTCGACGCATTCTTGCCCATGCTTCGGTAGGTTCAGAAAATTTCTGTAGATTCTGCAGCTCTTCAGGTAGTGACGTATCTTTTAAAATTGTTAAATTTCTTTCGCGAAGCAGCAAAATTAATAATCTACTGTAAATTTTTCTTCATATAGTTAAAACTGATTCTCTCTATCTATCGTGGAAAGTGTATCTACATACAGTGGCGCCTAAACTGGGGTAGCTGGCACAGCGGACCAAGTGGCCATTGCGCCTGTGGACGCACGCACAGTATCAGTAGGTGTATAAGGTAAGAATGCAACTGCCGCAAAGTTTTTATACTGGTTCTATTATGTTTGGACAAGCCAATGCGCGAGCGTATCGCTAACTGTCCAGTCGTTTCTTTAGAGATTGCAAAAGCCTATGGCAAGCAGTTCTGAGTTGCCGGCTGGCCGTGCTTTCCCGTCAGTGCAGCAGACGGCTGGGAGTGAGTATACAGGGCGGGGTGGGCCGAATGGGGTTGGCTGGATGCACTTCAGCTGAATTGAATGAGGGACGGACTGAGAATATAAGCGCAGAATTAGGGGGGGGGGCTAAGGCGTGGCAGAGAGAATAAAAGAGGTAGAGGGAGAAAGAGAGCCTACTGCTGTACTTTTCCACCTTTTAGGTGCAGTCTCATGTCGCCTCTCTTAGTGTCTCTCCTTTGCCTGGTTTAAAGCCACTACAACGAGAGAGCGCGAATCTAATTGGGCCATGGAAAACACAGCGTTGACAATTTAAATTGGCTTCAAAACCCAACCTCCATCGTGGGCAGCTAGCAATGAAGTATACAAGTACACCAAACGCAAGCATTGGCTGCAGTCTTGGCTCTTATCTTAATAGCAATCTGTTTGGTCCTGACCAGAAATTGCATGTCTGCTTTGCTAGAAAGAGCATGAGTGGCCCTCCCGACCATTAAAAGAAAAACTTGAGCACACTCACACATCTGGCTGTGTACACTGCAAGCATAGTTTAGTGTGTTGCGCGCTTTCTTTGCGTCAGGCCACTTTGACCTATCATTCGAATCAAGATGCTGCAATGTTGTAGCGTATGAGCTGAACCCATCCTTGCTTATTCTTAATTCTTGTCGTAAGTCCACATTTATGGCATTAGTCACGTCACTATTCACTTAACAGAATAAGCTCGTAATACTTCTATCACATAAAAACTTTAAGTATAAAAATCATTGTAAAAAGCAAAGGATGCTAAAATTAGAAATTAAAGCAGTACACCTGATATCAAGCATTCCAGCTTAAGATATTAGCATCCCATCTGAGCCTTGATGGCATCTTGTCAGCAACTATAACAATTAAGTCATAATGGCATCTAGCAACTATACGAAATATTACGAAAATCATTATTTTGTTTACTTTTAAAAAGGTAAAATAAGTAAAAACCTAGATTGTTACTGTTAGTAGAATGTCAATATACCGCAGTATAAATAACGCTTAATGCGTCATTACAACTTTTCAATTTCAAACTGTAAATATCGACTTGATGAAGACAAACATGTGCTAAGAATTCTTCGATTGCTAAAGTAAAAACTTCATATTACTACTTACTAGTACTGCGACTAAAATACTATTAATACTACTACTAATAATACTACTAATAGTAATTATCCACAGATTGAATTTGTAGGGACTTTCGGTAACAATGACTGAATGAGCCGAGGCGGTTGTTCTTAATTTGCCATGGTGAGTTGAGATAACGTTCTTGATAGAACTTCGCGCTCGTTAGTTTTATTTTTAGATGAAGAAAAATGGCAGTTCGTAAAAATACCGGAAAATTTAAAACGTTAAAACAAACTAAAAATATTCTGAGTATGATGCGCTAAAACGGTCTAATGCAACAAACTTTTTTACATTAAATATATCGATTTTAGTTAAACATGGTGAACAAACTACATGTGTGTGCAATACAAGTAAAATTGAAATATCTAGAAAGTACTATAACTGACTTTGATTATAAATATGAGAAAACAAATTTGTGGGAATATGTTAATAAATGTTAATATTTAATAGCTAAAATAAATTAAAGCATGTCATAAAACATAATGAAGTTTTTACTTTTTAAAGTGAATTCCGTTGAGATAAATCATGCATAATTCATAATGTACTTTTGATGTAAACCCGGGCTGCACGAAAACACCTGTGCAAACCCCTAGGCTATGGCGCTGAAAGGTACAGCCGCCAGGCCTCGTCCCTTAGATTTTGTTCACCTCTGGATGGTGCGGTAGCTGCTTGACGTTGCGGCCAAGATCCCATTATCTAGACAGTGGGTCCGGGTTGTTTGAAGGTACACGCCAGAGGCGCGGCCTCGACCAGGCACCTGTGCAGGAGTGCCACCCGGTAAAAACTCCCGCTAACGAGACGGGACTCACGGTCGGTAACAGACGAAGGCTCTTGACCCCAACTGTACTAGAAATGGCCGATTAAGAGACTATGCGAGGCATACAAGGACAGTCTAGTCAGGGCTGGAAACGAGGACTTTTGCATATAGGGGGATCTTTTAGCTGGTGAGCGGTTTTAACTACAATTCCCTCCTAAGCTCCAGGATTCCAAGGGTGGATAATAAATAACGCCATTTTAATATCTTTCCTTCTCGATGGGTTCGATGCAGCAAGGGTCCCAGGGCTCTCTCGTGGTGCACATCCAATTAGGACTTATTTAGTTATTGCTATGGTTATTTGGTCAAATTCGGCTCATACTCGATGATCTTCCACTCTGATCTTAGCTTCTATTTCATGCTCTGGGACAGGCGCACTTTCTACTCACGTTTCATACCACGTCTCATTGTAAATAAACAAACAGACAGAAGCAAACAAATTGAATAGCTATAATGCCCTGATCGAATTACTGGCTCTAAACTTGGCCCTAACCGCTCGGTTAATTTCTAAGACGGAATTAGTAAGTTGAGATTGAAAAATGAGGAGATGATGGGCAATGCGGGGGGGGGAGACCGGCTGACTATAACCAAAGGGCAGCGTAACAGAGAGAGTGAAATACCCTACAGACGCGGCCGACGGGCAGGGCTGCTTGGCAACCCTATAGTCAGGATAGTCATAGGATAGTCATGGAGGCGGCTGCGTCACGGACGAGACGTGTCAGTAGGTTAAAGCCAAGGGAAGTTACAGCTCAGCATGGTGGCAAAGGAACCGGCTGCCGCTCAGGGCTAGGGTGAAGGTAACGGTAAAAGGGGGGGGGGCGAGGAAACGGGGAAGGTTCAAAAACCAGCGCACTGAGATCACGCGTCATGCGATCACGTGAGCGTGATGCATGATATTGAAGGCCGTGCCTTGTCCTTGACCTCCGATACCAAGCAACCCTGATGACGTCACCCGCCAGCCACGCTGCGATTGGGTGAGAAATTGGGGTGGGGCGCAGCGGAGAAAAATGATTTACGATGGGGGGATTGCGTAACAGGCAAGAAGAAGCTTGGGGAGATAAGGGGGTCATAAAACTGTCACACGCATGAATGATTAGTATATAGGATGTGGGGTTGGTGCGCAGGGAAGTGGAGTGGGCGATAAGCATGAGTCACAAGTAAATCTCAATGAGTCATCACGGGGGGCGCGAGAATCGCATGGAAAGAAGGGAGGGTGCGCAAAAAATTGTGGGGGGCTAGGACGTGCCTGATATCACTTTAATCAAATACATGTAAATAATATTACAACGCAAAATCTATAATATTAATGAATTAAACTGGATAAATATTCAAGGCGTTAAAAAAGCACAGGCTAATACCAGCTAACAATTTAAATGTACATAATAATTGTATATTCGTAGGAGGCATGTGAAAAAACGCAAAACTTAATATTTAAGATTTGAAAAAATCTAACCCTAACCCTAACCCTAACCCTAACCCTAACCCTAACCCTAACCCTAACAATTTCAAATATTACAGATCGTAGGCTTCACGGAAAAACTTATCAAAGTTTTATTGGTCACAATTAATGTCATACTTCGAAGCAAGGACCACTGTAGTGTAACAAACAGGATGTGAAAATCAAAGATCGTGTAATTTTTCGGAGGCCCATTTCCTGGAGAAAAGTACACTGCGGAGAGAGAAAAATATAATTTTTACCACAAAGTCAATGATTGCAACATTTTAACAAATATACTTGATTGTAAAAGGAGAAGTTTTTGATTAATTTAAAATTTTGGTTTGGGCTTTTGAAATAAAAAACACTATGAAAATGAAACTTTCACGACATAACTATAAAATACAACACAGCAACATCTTTTGCATGTTAAATTAAAAAAGGGTAATTTTGACTGCCACAAATCAAATGCAATCATTGATTTTGTGATGAAAAAAGATTTTACCTATCTCCACAGTGTATTTTTCCAGGAAATTTACATCTAAGAATATACACGATCTTTGAGTTTTACGTCTTGCTATACTACAGTGGTGCTTGCTTTAAGGTGCTATACATTACAGGTCAATTTAATAATCCGTTAACTGCTATAAGTTTGCAGATAAACTTTTAGCATTTTTACTTCCAATAAAATATTCACAGTTCCGATTGAAAGATTACACAATTGGTAGATTAAAGTTTACAATAGTACATTACGATATATTGTTAAAGAGCAACATAACCAGGCTCGTATTCAGTAGCAAAATCTTCAAAGAACTCTTTGATTCGACGAAATGTGGCCCGAGACTTTCGCGACTTGCTCCAGCATTCGTTCAACATGAACTCATACAGTCTGAAAGAGGGACAGAGACCAATTTTTGTACACCAAGCCCTAAATTACTGTTAAGAAAAAGACATAGACTAGGGGGGTGGGGGTTGAGTGCAAGTAAGAAAAGGAGGGGGTGGAGTGCGCGACTAAGGAAAGAGGCGCGATTGAAGAACCAATCAGAAGGCAGCGAGGGTGAGAAAGATAAGAACAAGTAAGAAAAGGAGGGGTGGAGTGCGCGACTAAGGAAAGAGGCACGATTGAAGAACCAATCAGAAGGCAGCGAGGGTGAGAGAGATAAGAACAAGACTGAACCACAGAGGATAAATTTTTGTCCTCCAGAATATACTAGAATAGAATATACTAGAATAACAAAATGGGCCACTCAGCACATTTGCGTGTAAACTGCTTTCAGTTCAGTAGTAAGTGAAACAGAAAAATTAAAATTTTCAAGACAAGGCTCATTTATTGGCTCTTACCCCCCAGCCTAAACCCTTCAACCGTGCCCCCCCCACCCCGCCCCAATTTTTATTGCCTTTCTCGGAATTCCAGCCTAAAGCTGCCATGTACATTTCAGTGGACAGGCTAATGTACATTATTGCTGAACCAATTAGCAAGCTGTTTACGCTTGGGCTTCTAAACTTATCAAAGTAATTTCAGCTGCCTTTATTTCTATAAAATTGCTTCTGAATTCTTCTTTGCTACTGAACTGAAAGTAGAAAGCTGTTTTACTAAGTATATGCCTGAGTGGGCTATCTAGCTAATTTAGTATCTGTGGCCTATTTAGAAAGAAGGGAGCATGAGCATTTAATATAGCATTGTGCGAGTGTTTTCCACTCTACGGTGTATCGCAGTTAGACATCCATAATTGTACTCACTTGCTGGCCGTTGCTTCATTGAGTCCGTAATCAGTGAGCTTGATGTTCATTGTGGCACCCTTGGCCACACGCTCCTGAACTTCAGAGACGCGCCAGCTCTTATAGGGCTTCTCGCCCCGAGAGAACACTTCGAAAATGACAATTCCAAACGACCAGACATCGGATTTGATGGTGAAGAGCCCCTTCGAGATGCACTCTGGAGCACTCCAGCGCAGAGGGAACGCCGAGTTCTTGCGATAATACTCGGTTTCTACAAGTCTTGCTAGACCGAAGTCGGCAACCTTCACTAGAAACTCGTTGTACATGAGTATGTTGGCCGTGCGCAGGTCGGAGTGAATGTACTTGCGCTCCTCCAGGTACTTCATGCCGTCCGCTACCTGATGCAAATAGCCCATCATGTCGCGAGTTCTGATTGCCCTTTTTTCCCTGTCTTTGACTAAATTATGGTACAGAGAGCCCATTGGCATGTACTCGGTTACAATGTAGTAGGGCTCTTCTCTCGTGCAAACTCCAATTAGTTGCACAATTTTCGGGTGGCTCAAGCTGTGCATTATTTTGGCCTCTTTGATAAAATCTTCAGTGGCGGTAGTCGACTCTGCGGCCATCTTTTTGACAGCGACTTGCAAGCAGGGGCCGAACTTGGCGAGATGCACCTGAGGGCGAGGTGGGAGCAGCACTTTCATTGATGGTTCAAAAATAATTTTAATAATCTATCATCCTCGCCTACTGGGACTCTATCA
Source organism: Macrostomum lignano (assembly GCA_002269645.1). Taxonomy (NCBI): domain Eukaryota; kingdom Metazoa; phylum Platyhelminthes; family Macrostomidae; genus Macrostomum; species Macrostomum lignano. Next base: position 185,071 of record NIVC01001184.1, read on the forward strand.
TCTCTTATTGGGATTCTATCATCTCTTACTGGGATTCTATCATCTCTTACTGGGATTCTATCATCTCTTGCTGGGACTCTATCATCTCTTGCTGGGACTCTATCATCTCTTGCTGGGATTCTATCATCTCTTGCTCGGACTCTATCATCTCTTGCTGGGACTCTATCATCTCTGGCTGGGATTCTATCATCTCTTGCTGGGAGTCTATCATCTCTTGCTGGGATTCTATCATCTCTTGCTCGGACTCTATCATCTCTTGCTGGGACTCTATCATCTCTTGCTGGGACTCTATCATCTCTGGCTGGGATTCTATCATCTCTGGCTGGGATTCTATCATCTCTTGCTGGGAGTCTATCATCTCTTGCTGGGATTCTATCATCTCTTATTAGGATTCAATCATCTCTTACTGGGATTCTATCATCTCTTACTGGGATTCTATCATCTCTTGCTGGGATTCTATCATCTCTTGCTGGGACTCTATCATCTCTTATTAGAATTCTATCATCTCTTATTAGAATTCTATCATCTCTTATTAGAATTCTATCATCTCTTATTGGGATTCTATCATCTCTTATTGGGATTCTATCATCTCTTACTGGGATTCTATCATCTCTTACTGGGATTCTATCATCTCTTGCTGGGACTCTATCATCTCTTGCTGGGACTCTATCATCTCTTGCTGGGATTCTATCATCTCTTGCTCGGACTCTATCATCTCTTGCTGGGACTCTATCATCTCTTGCTGGGACTCTATCATCTCTGGCTGGGATTCTATCATCTCTTGCTGGGACTCTATCATCTCTTGCTGGGATTCTATTATCTCTTACTGGGATTCTATCATCTCTTATTGGGATTCTATCATCTCTTATTGGGATTCTTTCATCTCTTACTGGGATTCTATCATCTCCTACTGCAGGTACTCTTACCGTGCCAAAGCTTCCACTGCCAATCAGTTCGCTTATTTCGATTTGAGCTCTGTTGATCTCAAAGTCGCGGAAGTTCGGTGGCGGGATGTATTTGCGCGGACAGGGTCGAGCCAGTACCATCTGGCGGTCGTCAGAATCCTGCTGATAGTGAGCCAGCAGATCGGGCAGAGTCGCAAAAGTTCGCTGCGGACTCACATAGAACCCCGCGCCGTTCTCCATCGGCAGTATTCGATAATGACGGATAACAAAGCCTCTAGTTCCGTTAGAGTCGAAGGTGTCACAGCGGACGCTAAGAGAATAGCTGGGCAGGTGGGGCTGCAACAGTTGATCAGCTTGTCGGCTATAATGCGGTCTCAGCAGGTAAGTGCCGTTCTCTAAGCCGGGCATTCGAAGTAGCCGCTCAGATTCTAATCGGTCGATTTCGAACCAGCAGTCGAGAGAAGCAGCCTGTGGATGAAGAAAGCGATTTTTAATGATTGGCTTCTAAAATCTCTTTTTGGCTATAGAGAAAACGGGGATGATTCAGAAACTCTTTCACAACGTCGAAAGCGCCTTTCTTCACAAGGTCGAAATTTCACACCGTCAAAAATTTAATATAACAAAAACTACAACAGGGGGCTGTAGCCTAGTGGTTAGAGCGTCGGACTCACGACTTGAAGGTCGGGGGTTTGATTCCCGATCCCACTGGAACAATTTGTGTCCTTGAGCAAGACACTTAAATCTGCATTGCTTCAGTTCAACCCAGCTGTAAAATGGGTGCCAGCATTAGCTGGGGTAAGCAGAGGCTGTGTGTGGCGACCCCCTAGTCCTTGGACTGAACAGCCGTACGCAGCCTTCAGATGGGCCGCGCATTAGCAGCGGCTGAGCTGTCGGTTGCACATCTGGCCCAATTGGGGCAGGTGTAATAAAAAATAGCTATCTCACTAGATTTTCTTTTTTCGAACACAATAATTCACCTGACGTTTATCGGCAGTCTTCAACAGGTGCTTGGGCACGTAACCGGTGTCCCCACTGTCGTAGTGTCGGACCTGACACCAGTTCTCTCCCGGCTTCATGTCGAGCACCTCGACAATATCGCCAGCGCAAAATGACAGATCACCGGCGCAATTAGCCTCAAAAGTTTGGATGGCTTGCATAAAAACTTTCTCACACTCGGCACCGCGGCCGCCTGTGCTAGCGTTGACTACGGCGCCGGAGTTCGACATGCTCCGATTGTCGCCCCGGGCATTGTTGCCGAAGTCTCGAGCGTCTACGTAGTCGGTTTCAGACGATCGACTTTTTGTATCGCGACGCCGCTGTCTGCTGAACAATTGACCCATGATTGATAACTGGAAGCTTCCGGGGAACTGCGGTGGAGAAGTCGCAGCTAAAACAGCTTGTATTTCGTTTCGTTTTTTAGAAACCCTGCTACTACTAATACTACTACTATATACACGTACTCTCAATCCAAACTGAACTATCCAAACGTACACCCCAATCTCCTACTCTTGTGCAATGTTTAAGCTTCGGTTGCAGTTGCTAAAAATAGATGAGAGAAGAGAAATAAAGAATTAGAACAGGTAGAGATGCTCCGTAAGTTCGGCTTGGATTTGTTGCTCTGAGTACGCTCTCGCATATTGCCTTTTCAGTGACTGTGAGAGACAATATGACAGACGGTGAGAAAATTAAATTGTTATTTTCTTCCTTTGCAAAGCTTTGGTTTGAAGACCTAAAATGACGAAGATAAGGCTACAAAATGATAAATTCTAGTAATACGGATCTTGAGTTTCTTCGCGTTTTCAATTAATGTACAATTGTGTACACTATTCATGAAGCTAGCCATAGTACCAAATCGCTCAAACCTCTCACCGATGTATTCGGTAAGCTTAAAGAATTAAAGCTTTGGCTTGAAAAACTATCTCACACAAATACTACTGATACGAGCATACGTGTGCACCCAGCAATACATTAAAATTTCCGCCCCGAAAAGCCAGTGGTCAACTCTTCTCAGATCTCAGGCCCACACAGTCATACACACAGGCATACCATATACTTACGCAGGCTAGGCGGCAGGAGTGTACGGCTTCGCTCCCTACAACTTTATTTATTGTTAGGCATATACATTTCACTGTGCCTGGAGGGGCTTCCATAAACCCCAGATTTCACAACGTCGAAGCTTCATAACCTCGAAATATCGAGAAATGACCGCAGCCTGTGCGGATTAAACTCAAGAAGTTAACTTAAACCAAAGATCATATATACACAAGATGGGCCACTCATTAACCACTCGTGTGGCCATAGAAGTTAGTGTAAAAAAACTTTTTTAACTTGCGACAGCGCGAAAATCAACTTACTGAACTCAATTTCGTCAGTAGTCTCTGAAGTGCATGCATCATTCTTAGTTTGATTAAGTAGCTTTTTATTCAATTTATGAGAAGTTCTATTAAATTCTCAAAAAATAGCGTCGATGTCCCTAAGCTACTGAACTCAAATTTAGAAGAAACCCGTGACGGCTTTTTCGCACAAGTGATGAAAAACAGCGGTTGCACCTTCTTTATTAACGCCATCCAAAGTGGCCTATCCATGGAGGAAAGAATAGAATGGAGTGCTGCTAATCTGAGCCAGTTATTTTTGTCTCGCTTGATCTTAACTTTTAGCATCCCTTCCTCCCCCGTTCTATCCTATTGGCTCGTGACTGCCATAGACAAAGTCTTTTTCGTCTTCGTTCCCCTCTGAAAGGTCTGTCCCAGCATAGTTCGAGCTCGCATCAAAATATGCTTTCAGCCAATAGGAAGGAACGGGGGCGAAAGGGATGTTAAAAGCAAAAATCGAGCGAGATAAAAATAACTTGCTCAGATTAGCACTCCATTCTATTCTTTCCTCCATGGGCCTATCTAGGGAATATAAGATCTATGACTTAAACTAACCCTGTAAAAAATTCGGCTGTTTCTTCTCTGCACATTTCAACCGGAATCAACCGTATTTGTGCCCTATATCCGCAGTGTGTACAGGAATCAACCGAGGAAACAGCCCGTGACATTTAATTGTGCGGAATCAGCCAAAGAAACAGCCAAACATTGTCTTCTTCTGCAGCTGATTCCGCGACTCCTGGTTGATTCCTCAGTTGATTCCAGTGAAGGAATCACCTCAATTTTTCAGTTGATTCCCGCGACTCCTGGTTGATTCCTCAGCTCAGTCGGACGATTCTTACTACGTAGTACTACAGAGTACTCCGGGTTGATCACAGGACTGACTAATGTCCTTTAGCAGTGTCGGATGCATCCCCAACCCTAGCAGATCAACCACTTTGAGACCCAAATAATTTACTGTGCAGCTACTTTTACAAGTAGTTTCTTGTACATGTATCAAGAAAAATAAGACCACTTTTCAGCGGAAGCACATAAGACAGCACAATTTCAGTCAATAAGCAAAAACGTGGTTGACAAAACCACCAAGCACCATCATCGTCATCATAAAAAACAATGTATTTGACAACAACACAATAACAATTCACAACAATCCCACAGGGTCCCCGTGTGAAATTTAATATCAATCTACCATTTTTTCCCAATTGAAATGAGTAAATCTCACGATTCTATCACTATGCACGACAAAAGTAGAACAGCGGTTGAATTGATTCCCAGAGTGATTCTTGTCCTAGAAACATCTGACTGCGCTGATTCCCTGTATTGACAGTTTTCTTCCTAAAGGTGGGTTGATTCCTTTAGCTACATTTAGCTGATTCCTTAAGTGGAATCGTCCTATTAAGCTGATTCCTAACTTGGCAGATTCCTTCCATTAAATTTGGCTGATTCTTTACCTAGAATCATCTGAAATATGTTGGTTCAGTTGATTCTCAACTACGGCTGTTTCCATTCTGTGGAATCATCCGAAATTACTGCTGATTCCAGCTGGAATCAACCGAAGAATCAACCGAATTTTTTGGCGGGAAATAAAAACACGAAAAGGCATAAGTCATAGTTACTGTTGTTTTCGCTCTAAATTTAAACTGACAATTTAATAATATTATTAGGAAATTTAAAATCTGAAGATGTTCAGACAGTGTTTAGTTTGTTTATTTTAAACATTTGTGGTAGAATAATAATTTAAGTATGTTGATAAGATCTTGAAGATAGTAGCATATAGTAAGGTTGCTGGTTATTAGTTGGTTAATAATGGAAAATTAGCCAACGCCTAAGTAGTAGAGAGGTGATTCTAATTTTTAAGGACTAAATATAACTAAAGCAACTAAATTTGTAGGCATTAAGTCCTGTACTGTTGCATATCAGGAGTCTGTCTACAGTTTTGCTCAGTGGTACTTGCTGTGCGCCTCGGCGGCGTGTTCGTCATATTTGACAACATACCAGATGAACATCGGGAAGAAGCAGGCCTGAGCAAGCAGCGGGGCGCCAATATTCTTCGGGCTAATCCACCGAAGATTATAGCGCCAATAGGCCCGACCGATGGCTTGACAAATGGCTATAGGATTGTAGTTCCTGCGGCCTAGCCAGGCTGGCAGATCTTTCACCTTAGTCTCCAGTAGTCTGGTATCGGTGCACCCGTAGTTCCGGTCCGGAGAATAGAATCCGTGCACTCGCGGATCGTAGTTGCGGTGATAGCCGCCAACGCCCTGCTTGAATAGTGCGTCTAGAATGCCCATCGTTTGCGAGCTGCTCTCGCTCTGTTTAGCATGAATAGTTTTAGCCGGTATTGGATCTGGTTGAAAAACTAACCGACATTAAACAGTTGCTTTAAATTGACTCGAAGTTTGTGAAAGTGAGAACTCAGGAGTATGCATTTAATTGCGCGGGAGACAAAGGAAGAAGGAAGATTGTACAATGGCGGGCCAGAGTAAGCGAAGGTTGCGTACATTAGGGGGAGGCAAGCCAAGAGAGAGTGTACACTGGGGGACAGAAGGCAGCCAAGGGAGAGTGTACATTGGCGGAACAGGGGTAAGATAAGGAAGAGTGTACATTGGGGGAACAGGGGTAAGACAAGGAAGAATGTACATTGGGGGAACAGGGGTAAGACAAGGAAGTGTACATTGCCGGAACAGGGGTAAGACAACGAAGAGTGTACGTTGCCGGAACAGGGGTAAGACAAGGAAGAATGTACATTGCCGGAACAGGGGTAAGACAACGAAGAGTGTAAATTGCCGGAACAGGGGTAAGACAAGGAAGAGTGTACGTCGCCGGAACAGGGGTAAGACAAGGAAGAGTGTACATTGGCGGGACAGAAGGTAAGAACAGAGCACAGAGGGTAAGAAAGTCAACACACTGCGTACATTTGGAGCACAGTGCATAGGTTAAGCTTGTGTGAGAGAATGATCCCACAACAAATAGATAAGGTAATTAATGATTGCAGCTCAACAAGAGTCCACAGCTCCGTATGGAAAAGCTGCCAGAAAAATGAAAAAACCTTCATAAAGATTTATTTTTACTCAAATAAACCGGACGCAGGCTAGCAAAATTCACGGCCAGAAAAGAACATCAGCATAGCAGAGAAAGCAAACAAAAGGAAAATGACAGAGAAGTAATGCCCAAGTAGTTGTTGATGGCACAATTAGCCTGTAACATTTCGTATTCGTGAGTAGAACTAATGTCAATTAACAACAAGAAAACATAAGAAGCAAGGGTCAGACAGCATTATAAAATGCCAAATAAGCAGAATATAAACGGCCCCAAGTAATATTTAATGTAATTAGGCTGTACACACCAGTTAATATATGATATAATGTAGACTTGCTGGTCTTGAGGGGAGACCCATCCTAACAGTAACATATTTTGAATGAATGAATGTGACAAAAATGCAAATAACTCAACGGGGGCCAAGTAAGTCTATATTTGATGCATTATATTAACATACAATAATATTAAGCTAGAAAAAACTGACACAGACGACACTGGATCTACTTGACCAAGCCGGCCTTCTTAGCCTCGGTCTCGTAGATTAGCAAACGCCACAGTTTAACAACGAACACTTCGGCCTCATCGTCAAGCACTAGCATGATCTCGTTCAGAATGTCCTCAGGCTTAGTCTTGTCAATCACTTTGGCGCACACAAACTCGGTTAGTTGGGCCTCCTCTTCGCCAAGGTATTCGATAATTTTTTTATTAATCCACGGTTTCACGCGATTCTGCATTAGAGTTGAGTCCACTATGCTCCAATCCAGATTGTAGGCAAACAGCTCATCCTTGGCGGTGGGTATGCCGTCTATTAGGCGTTTAATTAACGCTTTCTTTTCTTCTTCGTTAGCAAACACCGCCGATGCTGGGGCTGCCTGAGAAGATGAAGCTTGCGAGGAGGCTGAGCGGCCCTGTTGAGGCTGGGGAGGCGGCGCTGGCTGAGTCGGCTGTTCAGCGGTATCGTTCTCCTCGCACATCATCATATCGCCGTGATCGTGATGGTCATCGTCATCGTCATCATAGTCAGTCCGATGATCGCGATGACCATCACTAGTATGATCGTGGTCATTGTTGCGCTCATCGGATCTATGGAAATAAAGCGTAGAAATTAATTTACTTTACAAAACCACACAAAAACAGCGGGAAAAGCAATTTACGCTACTTGCAGTAGTTTACTGCTAAATAACCATTTTGTGTAAGTAATTTCATTCTTCAAATCTCTGTGCAATAGTGCGGATTTAAAAAGATATACCACTCTACAATCACATGCAATTTCTATTAGATAAGCTACTACTCTTCCACAACCTACTACTAGTAGTCAAACACGATTACACTAGTAAACAATAAAGTAAACAAACTAAACAAACAAACAAACCTAAACTTATCGCCGTCGCCATTGCCATTGACAGAGACGCTACCAGCAATTGTCGATTTAACTTCAGCAGAATCAACAGCGTCAACAATTTTTGGTTTCTTATCTTCATCTGACGGAGCTGGTTGATTACTACTACTAGTAGCATTAGCAGGCGTTGACGACGTGAGGTACCGACGCAAATGAGCATCTCGAGCTTCATCAAGCTCGGCGCAGATCGCTTCAACGTCGGCCTGTTCGCGACCTTCGGCCAGTAGTCTACGCCGGGCCTCGTCGACTTCGTCACGCTCCCGAGCCCTGTCCCGCTCGTCCTGCTCGCGTTCCCGATCGCGCTCGCGTAGTCGCCTACGGAACGCGTCGCCGCGATAGAATTTCGCGTCGTCCAATTCGTCGTCGTATTCGGCTAGGAAATTGCGCATCTCCCTGGCCTCGTGGGCCTCTTTGTCGCGTCGGCGCAGTTCGCGTTCGCGCTCTCGCTCGGCGTCGCGGGCCTGCGATGGTTGTTTTTTTACAAAAGAAGTAGCACGTGTACTTTTTTCCTATGGGAATCCTTTACTGATACTAGATCAAGATACTAGATGGGGATTTCTATACATTTGGGGATCAAGATTGCTGCAGCTAGTAGATGGGGATTTCTATATATTGGGATCAAGATTGTTGCAGCTAGTAGATGGGGATTTCTATATATTGGGGATCAAGATTGTTGCAGCTAGTAGATGGGGATTTCTATATATTGGGGATCAAGATTGTTGCAGCTAGTAGATGGGGATTTCTATATCCTGCGGTACGAGCAGAACGGATTCCGGCCGCAACGCGGTACAGTGACACAGATCCTTGCACTCCGCCGTGTCATCGAGGAGGCACGCATCCGCCAGTCTACGCTGATCATTTGTAGCGACTTTCTTCATTTGTTCCACCTTCTCGCTTATGTTTGTATGTCTTAATTTTGATTGGCTGCCTCTCTGCGCTTATCTCAATCTCTGCCTTCTCTGCCTTCTGGTCGCGTCTTGTACCCACTCCCCATTGCACGCTTATTTGTTTTCGTTATCATTTTCTACCCTTCTCGCGCTCTCGTGCTCTTCAATTATTCACCCGTCTCTTATCGTGAATGCAACCCCACCCCTCTAATGTAGGCAATGTCTTATAAATGTATGAATTTGGGCCCTGCGCTTTCTCATCTGGTTTGTGTGTTCAATTCCAATAAAAGTCTGTCTGTGTTTACTGATATTATTTACATCATTAAAGGCGTTTGACTCGGTGTTGAGAGCCGCGCTCCCCTTCGTCCTTTGAGCCTACCGGGTCCCGCAGCAGCTAATCGACGCTATCATGTCGCTGTATCGCGATACTCGAGCTGCTGTGGTGACGACGGACGGCCTGTCTGACCTGTTCGACACTTCATCAGGAGTTCTGCAGGGCGACACGCTGGCGCCGTTCCTCTTCGTGCTGCTGCTGGACTGGGTGCTTCGGACCGCACTCCCCTCGGCTAATGACGGCTTCCTGCGGCGCAGACGCATCGGTCGCCGCCACGGTGAAAAGCGCCTAAGCGTGCTTGGCTACGCCGACGACCTCGTCCTCCTGTCCTCGTCCGTTGAAGGCGCCCAGCGCCAGATCGACAGGTTGGTCAAGGTGGCATCGAGCGCCGGACTGGTTGTCAACACGCTGAAAACCGAGGTGCTGACTGTGCCGGCCGACATCCCAGCAGACCTGACGTGCCGCGGCGCAGACGGGCAGACGACCAGGCTCGCACTCTGCCAGCGGTTCACCTACCTCGGCGGTCTGGTGCCACACGTGGAAGAGGACTTCCGACGGCGCAGAGGACTTGCCTGGGCGGCCTTTCGTTCGATCCGAGCCGTCCTCCAGTCCGAAGCGCTGCCCGACCGCCAGAGGGCTCGGCTGTGGCAGGCGGTGGTCGAAACCGTCCTGCTCTACAACGCCGAGACGCTGACGGCTACGCTAGAGCGGCAGCTGGACTCGACGCACCCAGGGCTGCTCCGTGCGGCCTTTCGAGCAGACAAAAGCGTCGGGACCGAGGCCCTGTACGATCGGGCCAAGCTGCAGCGCCCGTCCACCATCCTGCGCCGACGGCGACTCCAACTGGCGGGCCACGTGATCCGGGCCGAGGGCTACTGCCCCCAACCTGTTCAGGACGTCCTGCTGCTCACCTTGCAGGGCCCGTTCAGGCGGGGTCAGGCCCGAACCCGTCGATACGTGGACTGCCTGCTGTGCGACGCTGGGGCGCCCGACACTGCCAACGGAGCTGACTTTGTTCGCTCGCAGGCTCTGCGGCGCGCCATCTGACGCGCCCTGCTCTAACTGTGACCTTTTCTTGCAGGGCCGCGTATTTTGTTTTTGTTGTTGTTGTTTGGATTTCTATATATTGGGGATCAAGATTCTTGCAGCTAGTAGATGGATTTATGCCCCTAAAGACAACGAAATCCTTAGTATAGGAGTTGACTATATATCCATAATTTCTAATAGGCAACCCAGGTGTATTAATAAGCTGCATTAATACCTTCTTCTTTTCCCGCTGAGTCCAGTGCTTCAGCTCCTGCTGATATGACTGCTCCTTGTTCATCATCTTCTCCATCCGGCGTCGCTCAGCCGCCTCCTCGTCTGTTTCAACCGCCGACTTCTCCGCCGGCGCTGAACTGCCACCGCCGCCGCCGCCGCCGGCTGACGAACGACTTTTAGACGTCGAGCCCTGCTGCTCCCGGCGCTCCTCGCGTTCCTTGTCCCGATCGCGCTCGCGCTCCTTCTCGCGCTTCTCCCGGCGCCGGCGCTCCCGCTCGCGCTCCCGTTCCCGTTCGAGTTTCTCCTCGAGTTTCGGCGAATCGTCTCGATAGCGAGATCGAAAGAATTCGATTTCCCGATTAATTATATTGCGCTTATCAACGTCGATGTCCATGTCGTCCAGGGACTCTTTCGGGCCGACTAGTTTTGGCGCGCGAAAGTCAAGTTCGCCGTCTTCCACTCGTTCGATTTCTGGCACGAAGCGTTGAACGATCTGGAGTGGAATGGAATAAGCTGGGCCTGTGATAATTCATCTGGGAGGGTGACCGGTGTGTGACCTTAAATCGGGAGAATGACGGGTGTGTGATCTTAAATCAGGGAGAGTGACCGGTGTGTGATCTTAAATTAGGGAGAGTGACCGGTGTGTGATCTTAAATCAGGGAGAGTGACCGGTGTGTGATCTTAAATCAGGGAGAGTGACCGGTGTGTGATCTTAAATTAGGGAGAGTGACCGGTGTGTGATCTTAAATCAGGGAGAGTGACCGGTGTGTGATCTTAAATCAGGGAGAGTGACCGGTGTGTGATCTTAAATCAGGGAGAGTGACCGGTGTGTGATCTTAAATCGGGGATTGTCAGGTGTGTGACCTTAAATCGGGGAGTGTCAGGTGTGTGACCTTAAATTGGGGAGTGTCAGGTGTGTGACCTTAAATCGGGGAGAGTGACCAGAGTGTGACCTTAAATCTGGAGAGTGACCGGTGTGTGACCTTAAATCGGGGAGAGTGACAATTGTGTGACCTTAAATGGGGGAGAGTGACGGGTGTGACCTTAAATCGGGGTGTCAGGTGTGTGTTTTTAAATCGTGGAGAGTGACGGGTGTGTCCTAAAAATTGGAGGGGAAACAAGTGTCGGATGCATATCTGAAGGTTTATGAGGGTAACACAAACTTAGGATTTGATGGTTAAGATCACAACATCTGAGCAGGTAGTTAATATCACTGCAAAATTATTCTTTCAATAAAATGTAAATTTTGCGGATTAAAAGCCTCACCTGGGTCAATCTCCGCTTAATCTCTTCGTCCTTCTCGGCAGCCGGCGCATCGGGCAGGCCGTGCCGTTTCTTATACTCGTCAAGCATGCCCTGACTGCTGGCATCGATTCGTACAAGCAGCTTCTTGCCGGCCACATCTATCTGCCCCAGCAACCGGTCGCATATCATCGTAGCAACTGGATCGGCAAATTCGCAGAAGCCAAACGATTGCAGTTTGCCATCGGCGCCAGTTACCCGTTTCCAACTGTTAACAAAGCCGCAGACGCTTAGCAACTCGCGCATCATCGAGTTCGGCGCGCGCTCGTTGATGCCGCCAACGAATACGGCGGTGGCCGGCTTGTCGGTCCCGGCGGCGGCACCGGCGGCTGCTGCGCCGACTGCTCCAATGGGCACGGGGCCCTTCTTGCTGTCGGCCTCATTCTCTGCTTTTTTGCTATCATCTACTTTGCTGTTGTCTGTGTCTTTTTCTTCTTTCACTTTAGCAATGGATGCTGACTGTTCGTTTGCTGATTCATTTGCTGCTGCAGAGTCTTTTGAATCTGCTTTTTCAGTTGCTTTGTCTTCTGTTTTAGGCTCAGGCATGACAACCTTACAGTCTCCTTTTTCAGTCTTCTTTCAACTTCAAAAGAAGAAAAAATAATAACGACGACTTGGAAAAATCTAACTGTCCTGTTTTAGTGAGTTCACATGAATGGAAGTATAGTTCTTAATTTTGAAGTTTGTATGAAATCCTAACTCAACTAGATCCCTATTGGAATTTAATTATATAGCCAGGTGTCCGCCTACTTTAGTCCAATTTTCTTTGGTGCACTAGATACAAAACTCAAGTAAAGACTGCTTTATAAGACTATAAAACACTAAAAAGCATAGAAGTTAAATTTGAACAAACAATTTATAAATATATATTTAGATATATTGAGAAGGTAAAAAGTGGATACACCAAATTTATAGTTAAAGAAAGCATTTTTAAGTTGAAATTATGCTACGATATATAATAACCCCAAATACTAAGGTCAAAATTTATATGTTTCTTCTAGATAGGAAACTCTATTCAAAATACAATACCTATATTGATAATTATACATTAGTAATTTAATTATAGGAGGACAACCAGTTTTACAACTTAAGTCTTGCTTATTTTTTGCTGTTTGGAATTCACAATACTCATGGAACATATCTGAGTGGAGACCAACTAGAAAATTACTAACTAATTTTTTTGTGCATAGGTAAGTTAAAAAAGGCTCATTTTTTTTAAAATTGCATTAAAATATATAGAGAAATTCTAAATCTCAACTTACTATCAACTGTATAGCATGAACTATAAACAATAAAAGTCACTCATAGCTAGTGAAGTGCATGTTGAGGAATTGGTTGATTATCTTTCATTTGGCAGTCATAAATTTAAGCTAATAATATTACAATGCAAAGTGAATTTTATGAGTGCTATATACCTATAATATAAAATCTATTGTATAATACTATATAGATAGGGATTTCTTGGTCAAATATGAGTAAGCATTTGGATATTGGTCAAAATGTGTTTTAAAAATGGAAGATAAAACACATCATTTTGTGGTTCATCATTATATTGAATATGTATTTGGTCTATCTCTACTTATACTCATAGATATACAATTGTATGTATATACGAGGGGTGTTCCGAAAGTTCTGAGACTTTTTGCCATAGAATTCAGGCGCTTCGTGTCATTGCTTTGAAACTTTACACACTTATACACCAATATATCATTGTGCTTCCTATCAATTTTCAATCAGTTTGAAGCATCAGCTGCCCAGCAACGCTAAATTCTGTAAGCTGCCTTTTCAGCCAAGATGCAAACTGCTAAAAATTCCCAAAGAGCCATCATGTTCTTCCTCTGGAAGGAAGGGACAAAGCCAGCCGAAATCGCCCGCCGCCTACAAGCTGTTTTTGGTGACGATGCCAAATCGCGAGCCACTGTTTACCAGTGGGTGGATCGCTTCCAGTCTGGCCAGGAGTCCTTGGAAGACGACACGAGGTGTGGCAGACCACGGACGTCACTTTCCGAGGAAAAAATTCAGCTGGTGGCCGACATGGTGATGGAGGACAGGCGAGTCACGGTTCGCTGACTTCTGTGGTATTGGTGTGGCACGCATTCATGCAATTCTGCAAGACGAGCTGCAGCTCAGCAAGCTGTCAGCCAGATGGGTGCCTCGGCTGTTGGGCGTCCACCAGAAGCACGAGCGGGCTGACACGTGCAAGCACCTGCTGGCTCTGGTTGAGAAGTACGGCGAGGCATTCTGGCAACGCATCATCACTGTGGACAAGACCTGGCTTCCATACTACAATCCAGAAACCAAGGAGCAGTCACGTGAGTGGCGCAGGCCAGAAGAAGGTCACCCAGTCAAGGCCCGTGCTGCTCCGTCTTTGGGGAAGACAATGATCACTGTCTTTTGGGACACCGAAGACGTGATCCTCATTGATTTCCTCGAGTCAGGCCGCACTATCAACGCTGCTTACTACGCTGACCTGCTAAGTGGGCCGCTTCGCCAAAAACTTGCTGAAAAACGGCCTGGAAAGCTGCACTCTCGGCCACTCCTTCAGCACGACAATGCTAGGCCTCACACTGCCATGCACACTGTGAGAACAGTTGGCGATCTGCGCTGGGAACTGCTTCCACACCCTGCCTATTCACCAGATTTGGCACCCAGCGACTATCACCTCTTCGGACCAATGAAAAAATCACTCCGTGGTCACCATTTCACCAGTCTGACTGAGGTGAAACATGCGCTGAACAGGTGGATGGAGGCTACGCCAAGAAGCTTCTTCAATGACAGCCTTCGCAAGCTGGTGCTGCGGTGGAAGAAGTGTGTCGACTTGAAGGGGGACTACGTCGAGAAGTGTGACAGTTTTGAAGACTCTGAGTGACTGTGTTCGTTTGCTAGGGCAAAAAGTCTCAGAACTTTTGGAACACCCCTCGTAACAAGATCTACAATTTAGATCATTGCTAGGAAATTAATATTGCTAATCGAATTTTTGCCTATTATCCTAGGATTGAAAATACCAGTTGGAGAGAAGTTTCCCAGAATTTTTAATTACCACTGTTGAGGTTTTACAAGGGGTATCCCAAAAGTCCCCAGAATGTTTGCTTTAGCTCCAACTAAACCTTGACAATCAAAAATATGCCAAATGTAGCATAGTTGACAGGATTTTAGATGGTAAAAAATAATTATAGGGTCACCATATTATTTGCTTACTATAATAAATATAAAGCATCCTAGTGGATATGAAAGAAAATACCTATCCTGCTAATGTGGAAAACATAGAAATATTATATGCTTATTGCATGCTCAACATGACAACATTGAATGTTAAGAACACAAAGTTTTTAGTATATGTGGCAGTAAAGCTTAGGTATTTTGGTATTAGATATCTTTAATCATTCAATGGTTAAAGTAGCATATGAATAATGACCATAGCTAAAAAGATAAACTATTCATATATGTGGTTATTTTCCTTAATGCACCTTATTTCTATCTATATTTTGTGCTTGTTCAATCATCTTGGCTAGGAGTTGGATATTGATTCAATTAAGTAGGGGATGACTGCGTCTTCACTCACTACTCGCATTTATAGGCAAAGTGCGATGCACGATATATAATATCACTCAATTGTCTAATAACCTCACATGACATTGACTTTTGTCTCACTTATTTAAGAACATTAGGTGGTGGCAGCAACCCACCAAATTAAAGTACATGCTAATAGAAATAACAGTAAAACCCAAACCAGTAGCTTAACCCCACTCCATATGCAAAGATCTGAACCAGAATCTATTAGCCTTTAATTTTTGTCTAGTGAAATATAAACTAGTATGTTTTTTGGCCAAAAAATCTTTTAGTTTTAAATGTTTATAAGACTATTGTTTAGATTTATTAATAAAACCTAAATACTAAAAATGGTCTGTTGGTATCTATCTATCTATCTATCTAGATGCGATCGATTTTAGCTAAAACGGCTCAACTGATTTTTTTCAAACTTGCACTGTTTGATTAGAAATAAATAGGGATGCTTGCTATTTAGAGATTCCTGCTATCTGCAGGATGCTTGCTATCTGCAGGATGCTTCTATAATATCTAGGGGGTGCTTGCTATCTGCATGATGCTTCTATAATATCTGGGGGTGCTTGCTATTTGCAGGATGCTTGCTATCTGGGTGGATACTTCTACAATATTTGGGGGATGCTTGCTATCTGCAGGATGCTTGCAATCTGGATGGATGCTTCTATCTAGGGAATGTTTGCTGTCTGCAGATGCTTGCTATCTAGGGTGATGCTTGCTATCTGGGGGATGCTTGCTATCTACAGATGCTTGCTATCTGCAGTTGCTTACTTTTGGGGGGGTGCTTGCTATCTGGGGGGATGCTTGCTGTCTTGGAATATTTTCTATTTAGAGGGAGCTATATTTTGTTGACTGTTTGTTAATTTTAGAGAAAAGGTGATTCATAGCAAACACCTTTGTCCATGACAATTTTACACAAATCAGGTGATTTTTAAAAGTGACAAAGGAATTGATTCTTAAGAAAATGTGCTTTTTTAATTGTTTTCCATAAACTATTTTTGTTCCTTGCTTATTGGCGCCCCAAAGGGGGGCCGCACTAGAGTGCTAGTACAACCTAATTATTGTATTATATCATTTAATTGATAATTACAAACAATCTAAACTAAGTAGGCATGTCACTTCAAATAAATCTAGTTACTCAACATTGCAGTTTATCACTATATAATATTTTAGAAAGCTACCAAATTTATGAGTATCTACAAAAGCCACTGGTCTAGTGATGTTCCATTAGTGAGAATTGGCTACTATTTTTGTCTGTGTCACCTTCCATATTTTCTAATATACCAAGAAGTCACTTTAGACAGACTGCTCCAAGTAATTATTTGCTATGTTGTTTAATTGTATATACTCTCATACAATTATACTATTTTTCATGTAATATCTTTTTAGAGGCTTCCCAGGAATGTAGCCAAAAGCCAGAGAAGCTTTTAATGAAATTGTGGCAGTCGGGTTGCCATTTTGATTATTGAAACTTTCCTATTAATAATATTTTATATTCAATCTACTAAGTTTCATCAAATTTAATTGCATGCCCCAACTCATGGAAATTTTGCATTTTCTCTCCCAATGGTTGTTTATTTTGTTACCTTCCTGTATGTTGTCCTTTTTTGTCCCAGTTTTGTTCCTCCAATATGTCCTACCAATGAAAAGATGTTTTGCCACTCTTTTTTGCCAATTTTTCTTGTTAATTTCTGTGCAAACTGCTATTGCTCAACCCTATGCCCACTTTTTTGTCCAACCTGCTATCTAGCTGCCCGTCCAAGTCTTGCCCCTGTTGTTAAAATTTATTTTTATCTATTTTATATGCATGCCTCACGCGCTACTGATTTTTTTTGTTTCTTTCTTTCCTTTCCATCCTCCTTCATTTTTCACCCGTGACCGTTAGCATTAAGGAAGTAATAAGTTTGTGTTAATACTTTGTTTTTAATTTTATTAAGCTCTAGTAGACAACCTTAGAGTCATTTAAGCCGTATACAACTTACTTATAGCGCACTGCAGCTCTGCTTGTCGAATCTTTTTGGTCACACCAAAATACTTTTTACCTGCCTGCTAAAATAATTATTTTCTAATATCCAATTGATAATAATAATAATAATAACAATCCACAATAATATCATTTTCATTGACTAATTAAGTAAGCCCATAGCCTTTTTTTAGTTATTTGCCCACGGGGCATAAAACAAACCAAGTTCTTATCTCAAAGAAAGCTCTGAGGCAAATTTTGTTTTGCAATATAAGAATTATGTTGATGACAGCTCTACCCTACTAAGAGTAAACAGCTCAACAAATTGACACATTAATTTATGGTGTCAGAAGCTCCTGTATTTACCTTTTGAACAACTGTGTCATTAAAAGACTGCTTACCTATGATTACAACTACTCTCCCCTCAGAATTTGAGGACCCTGGCAGTTAGAGTAAAACAAGAGAAAGAATTTTGTTGCGATTTGTCTGCAGGATTTTTCTGGATTTGTTTGTGCAAATGCAACTAGCCAAATTTTCAAAATCCAAACCAACATATTATTTTCTTTTCTCAACCCCCACCTTAAAATGATGAAGTGTCCTATTCAAAATATGACATTTTAAAATAAAGCCAAAATTCTAAGAATGGACCTAATAGTATCTATTTAATAAAATAGTGTGGCAGTTAGGGGCTGCGACTGACTATTTAAATTAACGCTTAATATTTTTTTGAAATTTTTTTATCTATTAGACCACCCCATGACCCTTTTTTGCTGTCCCCAGTTTTTGGCCTATTGTGTCCACCTTGTGCCCCCAGCTGTTGGGATATTTCATCTTTTCTCCTGTTCTTGCGTTGGTTACCCTGACCCTTTTTTCTAGCCTTGTGCATTCCTTGTTTGGTAATTTTGCTTGTGTCTATGTATTTCCGTGATGATTTTTTCCGTTCAATGCTCGGTCACCGCGACCACCTTTTGCCTCCAGCATTTGACCCCATTTGTCCATTTGCTGCAACTTTATTTTCTATTTAATGGTGCCCTTGGAGTTGCCCAACTTTCATTTCCCCTTGTCTTCTTTTTCTCTTCCTTCCTTTTTTCCCACAGCTCCGGCCTTCTTCTTTACTTGAACCTTACCTTCCTTCCCTCTGCCAACCCATTCAATTTATCTATTAATATTTAAATCTGCCCGACTTACTTTGCAATAATTGTTTATTAATTGGTCAATTGTTTTATTAAGTCAATTGTTTATTAATTGGTTATTAGTGCACTGCAGCATCGCTCGAATCATCCGCCAGATTAGGCTCGAGTATTCCTATTACTCTGTCACTTTGACATCTCTAGTGTGTTTTATTAATTCTAATATGGTCGCCAGTTTAATTCAGTTGCCAACGAACAATTAAAACATCTTTTCCCTTTACTTAATAAACAATTTGCAACAACATTAAACTCTCATTAATTAATCCAAAGCCTAGCCTATTTTGAGTCATTTGCCCACGGGGCATAAAACTACCAAGTTCTTAATTCAAAGAAAGCTCTGAGACTTTAACGTCCTGTAATATGTAAAATTACGATAGTGGCAGCCCTATTCTACTGTTAGTAACAAGTCAAACATATGAGATACATTAAGTTTCAGTGTCTAAAGACCCGCTCTGAATGCTTGCATCAACGAAGACTGCTTGCCTACGACTAAAACTACCATCCCCCCAGAATTGAGGACCCTGGCAGACAGAGTATCTACAAGACTTCTAAATTAGGATTCGTCCACGCAAATTTCCGGACTTAATTTGTGTGAACTAACAATGGCGCCGATTTGAAGGTCTGAGCCACTCAAACTTGACATTAAATCAAGTGAACACCAGACAACCACCCAATCTAAACTGCCCCCATCTCAATAGCAATCATTGATATATATATAGATCCCCTTTTTTAAGATATATAGGCCATAGTTTGGAACAGTCTATATGTATCCCAGAAAAAACAACCAAATTTTTTGGTGCATGCCATAGTTTGGAATAGTCTATATGTACCCCAGAAAAATATGGCCAAATTTTTTGTGTAGGCCCACTATGACTGATATATATACTATGGCAGTGCTTATCCCCATGGTACCGTAGGAATAATTTCTGTCTTATTCCAACGGTACCGTGCGAATAATTTTCTGCTTATCCGCACGGCACACTGACGAGATAGCTGCCCTATCTTCTACATAATGCCGTGTGGGAAGTTTAGTACATACGATTTGAGTGCAGTATAACAACATGTGACGAATAAAGGCAGGAAGACATGCAGTTTGTGTAGCGGTTAAATTTGATAATCTAGAGCCAGTAGCCGACTTCCCTTAGCGTAAATTGCAGATTCAGATTTGGTATGTTGAATTGAAGGTTAGGTTTTGATTGGTAGCTGCTTAATTTTAGTGCGACTAAAGCAATTGAATGCGACGGCTAAGGGGCCCGCGAGAAGCGGAGCGAAAACTCAGGAGCGCAGGGGGAGAGCGGCGGCTGGCTGCAAGCGTATATTTAATTGGTAAGGTAAACAGATAACAAACAACAGCAACCCTAATCCAAAACCCAGACAAACCCCCCACGTGGCACGCAATGTACATGTACAAATCAATCGATAAATATATCATACAAGAATAACATACGTCAGTACATGTACATAGGTAGAACTACTTTACGATAAATAATAACGATATGAATGAAATACAAATCTCTAACTATAAAAATCAAAACTCTGTGTGTCTGTGTGTGTGTGTGTGTCTGTGTGTGGACAATTTTGATCGCTATGGACTCCCAAACCACTCAACCAAATTACACCAAACTTTACACCCACCCTAAACTCATTACGGAGAATGTCTTAGGCTACCTTTTAATTTCCTAGACTCAAGTCTTCCTACCTAATAGTACAAAAAACTGCTCAAAATGCGCGATTTTTTCACTAAATCCTCCATAGCGCTGCTCCACTTCTACCGATTCTCTTCAAATTTGACACAGGCAATTTTCAACTATTTTGACACAATCGTGTAAAATTTCAAATCTCAAAGTTAAACCTTGAAAGTGGCTGTGCACTTTTAAAGTTAGGCTGTTTTTTTCAGCGAGGCAGCCACCCCAACCTCCGCCCGCCTGCCTCTCTTTCCCGATCTGGGCAAAGGGTATGAATCAGGTTTTAAAATGCCTAACTTTCGGTTGCCATAAGTTTGCTCCACGTGAAGCGATTGACTTCAAACTTGACACAATTCTTCATTGACTCATTCTCTATCTAAATGTAAAGTTTCAACTCTGTAACTCAACAGAAAAATAAACTGTAAGCATGTGAAGTTTGTCTGCTTTTTCTGTTGTTTGTGCCACTCACTCACTCATTCCCCCAGAGCCAGACGAAGGGTCAGGCAATAGGACTGAATGTACATAGCGAATGTACAGTGTTTTGGAATAACTTTTTAATAGCCTTCTCTGCACCCCCAGAGTGGAGAGGCTACGTTTAGCCATAACAGTTTAGTGAGAAATTCTAACCACTGCCCTCCCCTCTGTATTGGCAAACTCTGCAGCAGTTTAACAGTGGATGGCAAATCAAGGCGATGTGGGATGGTTTGTAAAAATAGCGAAAAATTAATGAATAACTGATTAGTAGTGATTACAATGCAATCCTACTAAATTAGTTACACCATGAAAATTTTAACATTAAGATTCGCATAAGGTACTTTAAAATTTAAATGGCCTCCTAAGAAATGCGTATTTCCATGGTTGTTAGACTGCTGCAGACTGGTGATGGAGCTGGAGATACACAAATTCCTCTCAGGGCTGCGAATTGGCCAGAAAGATGACGTGATTAAAGCATGAGAAATGATAACAACCATGATAGTACTACGCCCCACAAACTGGCTTTCAAAGCAGGGATCGGCAGATTTTTACCTGAAAGGTAAAATCCAGCTTTTTATCCAGCTCATGGCTGCGGGCCAGATGGGAGTGAAAAGGAGAAGGAATAGACTACTTCGTATTAGAAAGGGAGGAGGGGCGAGAGGGGGGTAAGAAAAAAGATAGACGATAATAGGAGAGACGAGGGGTAAGGAGAGAGCAGACAGCAGAGTATATGGGAGGAAGAAGCAAGAGGAGGGGAGAGAGGAGGGAGAGGAAATAGTAAATGTGAGAAGAGGGAGAGAGAAGAGGGGAGAGATGAGACAGAGGATCGATGGGAGAGGAGAGTAGAGAAGAGTGAGAAGAGAGTAGAGATGAGAGAACAGAGAGATGAGAGAGGATCGAGAGGAGAGATTAGAGAGGGTAGGGAAGAGAGTAGATAAGAGGGGGAGAGAGGTGTGAGAAAAGAGTTGAGAAAGAAAAGAGGGAAGGGAAGAGTAAAGGAAAGAGGAGGAGAGATGAAAGAGATGAGATTATAGAGATGGGAGAGATGAAAGGAAAGATGAGAGAGTAGAGATGAGAGATGAAGGAAGAGAGAGCAGAGTGCAGAGAGACTAGAGAAGAGAATAGAGGGGAGAGAGTATACAAGAGGGAAAAGAGAAGAGTACACAGGAGAGAGGAGAGTAGAGATGACAGAAGAGAAAGGGGGGTGAGAGAGCAAAGGTGAGAGTGAACAGACGATATATGAGAGAAGAGAGGAGAGTGGAGAGAGAAGAGTGGAGAGAGAAGAGAGAAGACAAGAGAGGGAGAGAGTATAGAAGAGGGAAGAGAAGAGAAGAGAAGAAAGGAGAAAGAAAAGAGAGGAGTCAAAAGAGGGGAAAAAGAAGAGTACAGAGGAGAGAGGTGAGAGAACACACGAGTATAAGAGAGTAATGACAGATGAGAGAGGGGAGATAAGAGAGCAGAAACAAGAGTGAACAGATGAGAGATGGGAGAGTAGAGAGAAAAGAGGAGGTGAGACAAAGGGAGAGAGAATTGAGTGAGGAAGAGGAGGGGAGGCGAGGGGAGAGAATCGAGAGGACAGGGAAAGAGGGGAAAGGATGAGAGAGGAGAGGAAAGAGGGGAAAGGATGAGGGAGGAGAGGAAAGAGGGGAAAGGATGAGGGAGGAGAGGAAAGAGGGGAAAGATTAGAGAGGAGAAGACAGATGAGACAGGAGAGAGCAGAGAGAGAGAGAGAGAGAGAGAGAGAGAGAGAGAGAGAGAGAGAGAGAGAGAGAGAAAGAGAGGAGCAAGCAGAGAGTAATGGGAAGAGATAAGAGAGAAAAGAGGTGAGGAAAGAGATGAGAGGAGAGAGTGGAGAGAGGAGAGGAGAGAGTTGAGAGAAGAGATGAGAAAGGGGAGAGGAGTAGATGAAGGAAGTGTTGAAAGGGTAGAGTAAGGAGTGAGAAGAGAAGAGAAGGAAGAGACAAGAGACGAGAGAGAAGAGAGGAAACAGAAGAGAAGATTCAAAGGATCCAAGGGGCATAGGGAGACAGAGAGGCAGATGCAGAGGCAGAGGCCAGCCAGACTGCCAGAGTTTGCCTGACATTCTGCGCAGCACCCTAGCCAACAATATCAATGTTTGCCTCAAATCCCAATTTTACACAAATGTGTACTCTATTTTATGTTTAACTCTTTCGTAACTATTAACAAGTTTTTGTTTGAGTTTGACCTCAGATTTTAGAATACATGCAAAAATAGTTCCGGGGGTTCAAATTCCGCGGGTTTCAACAGCTTGTAATAGAATAAATACATACGAGGCTACAAAAACAAAGCAATTAACAGTAAAAATAGCGCGATAATAATACGTATGAATATTGTTACAATAAATGGAAGAATACAGACTTAGTAGCACGGTATGCATATGAAAATAAAGAAATACGATACACGCGCTTCTACGAATCACACTGTCACACTTGGCTTGAACATTTGTTCTAAAGAAATAAAGATTTAACGACTTTTCTATGAGAAAGAATTTTTTTGTGTAGTAACAAATGATTTAATTTGCGTGCCGTGCGGATAAGCAGAAAATTATTCGCACGGCATATGGCTCATTCCATATAAGCATGGTCATAACATGACAGGATATTTTTACTTATAAAATGAAATCTAATAATAGAATATACTAAACCAATATTTTAAATGAAAGACTATTTTGTCTAGAATATATTTATAGAGTTTCATATAGATATCATCATTAGTATAGATGCTATTAAACCTTAAATGACACATGGTCGTAACGACAGGATTTTTGACATATAGAAACTAAAAGGTAAAAGTCTTATAACATTTTTCATTTTTGATATTTTGCAATACATTTTTAAAATTTGACTAAGAACATCTTTAGAAATCATACTCTTTTATTAGAATATATAAACTCAAAAGGCAACAAAGATACAAAAGAAAAGGCAGCCTTATGGTCGTAACATTATGGTCGTAACATATTTTTTTCTGTCAATTCAGTAACTTTGAGGTACTAATACATTAAAAATATAATAGATTATTTGGTCACCAATGCTTTTATCTGATGATGCAAGTACTATACTTTTATCTATAGTTTGTTTCAACCTTCAAAAGCTTTCTATTTGTTTTTAAAAGGTACAAAATCTTAATGATGTCTTTTGCTTCGAAAAATGTCCAAATTTTTACAAAAATGACTTTTTGCCAATTGATAACATACTAATCCAACATTTTACCATTCCTTTATTCTTAGATTGTATATATTGCACAATATAAACATTTGGTAAAAAAATAGGCTAATTAGGCAATGGCAAGCAAAAATATTGACTTTTTTCTATTTTCCAAATATGTCCATCTTATATGGAATGAGCCATATGTAGAAGATAGGGCAGCTATCAATCCTGTGTGCCGTGCGGATAAGCAGAAAATTATTCGCACGGTACCGTTGGAATAAGACAGAAATTATTCCTACGGTACCGTGGGGATAAGCATTGCCATATACTATACCAAATACATTACCTATGCATACATTACCTATGACCATGCAAAGCTTCAAATTTCAATTTTGTAATTGTAGCCTAGTAGTCTAGTACTAGACTAGTGGTTTTGATATTTAATTTCAATTAGATTAACTAAAAATAATAATTATATTAGTATTAGTATACTAAAACATTTAATGATTTAATATATTAGATAGGCTTACAGATAGGGCAAAAGTATAATAGGCCCAAATCGTAATTTTTTAATGTAGGTTAGGCTCCTATTATTAGAATTGATTAGTTCTAATTGATAATTGATAAACTTTTAGATTAAAACAGACAAGATAATTAATTTTCTGCATTAATTAGAATATTAGCATATATCTAACATTGTAATACTGGAATTAGCATAAGCGCTGCCAATTAGTAGTAAAGCACTACATTGCTACACTAGACTATCAGTTATACAGAGTACACACCAGTTAGTTTCAATAGTTTGTTTGGCCTTCGAGGAAATTGATATAGTCATCTCTCTAGAGATATCGAGTGCATGGAAAATCTGAAATCGCCTATTTTAAACAATCGATGTACCTGACGTAACTAAACAAAAAAATTATAAGTTTTTACGCAGATAAAAGTTACAAAGGCACTATGAGATAGATTAACATTTAGTTTTTACAAAACTATTGCAATTTCACTAAAAATTCTAAGTTCTATTTAGTTTATTTTAAGGAAGCAATTGGTGATAGTGCCATCTCCCCACTCAAGGTTTATTATTGTGTAGATTTTATTGCGTTATGTATTATTGTTTATCTTCGTAGAAAATTAATTGTAAGAATTACTATGCACGTAAGCTGCTCGCCGCTAGATTACGGATTAACCGTGTAGTTCCATTTTATATTAATCAGTTTCTCCGGCCCAATCTGGCCCCATTGTGCATATCTCATGCAATTTATTATTATCGTTTTCATAGCTATTCTAATTGTACCATAGTAATTTGCAATCAACAAATAAATTATCTAAAGTAGCGAGCAGGTTTCAATTTAAACCTACATATAATTAAGCCTAATTAGTGCAAATATGGAAGAAAAGTAGTGCGGAGTACCCGAAAATTGGGGAGACACCGGGAATATGTCCCCCCCTGGAGGGTTAGGACGACCCTGGTAGTCCCTGGACATTTCGGTGACAAGACGTTTCGGTGACAAATTTAGACAATTCGGTGACACGTTTTAAAAATGAACGTTAATTTTGTCTGTAAGATAATATACTCATGAACCAAGAGTTAAAACTTAAAACTCGTCATATTTTTTTGTTGATTTCGTCACTGACACACTGACTTTGTTATATCTACACACTTACATATTGGATCCTGCACCTGTTCAGATAGGTCAGTCGGCCGAGGCGACCAAGGACCATGCACTGTATACATGACACAGTGGTCCTTGAAGGCGACACGGCAATTAGCCGCTTATTTCACATACTGCATCATTTGCGACATAATCTGCATGGATATACCTGTATCCAGGGCAACATATGGTAGCATATTTTTACTGCACGATTGATGCAAACAAGTTGGGTTGTACAATGTACATGTAGTTTGTTACTATACTTACATGTATATCAGTATTATAGTATTTACCTCCTGATGATTGCAAAATGTTATTTTAATGTATTGTTTCGATGCACACCACAAACTTCAATAATTTTATGGCTGCTACATATGTATAATGGACGCCTTCTGAATCGGAATATCAGTTTCACAGATTACATGTATACATGTACATATGAACCACATGCGAGAAATGACTTTCAGGTTTTGACTTTTGAAAAGATCAGCTACACTAGGTGGATTGGTATGACGATCTATGACTATGATTACTATGACTGGACTTATGACATGACTACTCGAGTATGATGATATATATGATTGCTATGATCATGACTATGGCTATGATCACGTTATGAAGACGGCGGGTTTACATGCAATGGGCTACTGAAAAGCAAAGCAGCGGCATTTCCGCGATTTTCCCCCGGGGCGGTCCCCGGCCGTCGGACCCCAGCTGGTGTGGCCGGCGCGGTGCACCTCAGCTATTGCACTCAGCTATTGGCCGGCGCGGTGCACCTCAGGGGTCACCTGAGGGGTCGCTCCAATTTTGCTCTTTTTGGCTTTGTGCGAGAACGATGCAAGTTGCTGTACATGTGCTGCAACTGTACATGTGTGAATAAACATTCAGCACGCATAGAGTTAAGGCGATATTAGGAAGGAAATACAGTGATATGACGCGATGGTAAAATTTGCAAAACGCGTGTCTCATGGGAAAGGAAATTAAGGATGAATTCCCGCTGAGTTCAGAAAGGGTCACGTTAGAGCTTAGAGAGAAATGAGAGACTAACGGGGGGAATAAAGGAAATAAAGACGGGGGGAAAGGGACGCGAGTCCACATTAAGCTTAATAAATTGTATAATTTGCTTTTCAGAACTTGCTGTGCTACATGTAAATCGGCAAGTCTTTATGAAGAGATCTTTATGATCGAACAATGAAGAAATCTTTCTTCATTGTTCGATCAATATTAGCACCTTTGATGGTTCAATTTTGCAGAACAGTAAGAAGCTTGTTAAGTAAACCAATTGTGCTTACAGGGATTACAATATCTACATCTAAATATACTAAATCTCTAAGGTTTGTATGCTTGCTTGTCCATAACGCTCTAGTGCATTACTAACAATGCTAATTCTGGAATGGCAAGCACCAATGATTTGGTTGCGCGTTTGCTACCATTCTAAAGCAAAATTGTAGAATTGCGAAAATAATTGAGGCGTAAAACGCGGTGTTTCGGTTGTTTTGGTTTTTGCTTTGATTGTTTTCCGTGTGGAAAAGAAGAGGGAATTGAATAATTGCGCGTTAGGGTGCTGTATATTTATATATGTGTTAAAAGAACATTCCGGAATCCGGAAAGTTCGAGAAGCAGTTTCTAGAAAGGGGGTGCGCGGGAATTCAAAATGCCAAATATGGAAAGTGCGTGTTTACGCGGAAGTTTCTAGAATACAGTAGTTATAATACGCTAGCTGCAATACTTTTATAATATTAGTGAATACGCTACAAAATCATTGTTAGCAGAGAAGCATCGCGCTCGTAAGATGATATAATGTTTGTTTTTGCCACGCCATTCGGGTTAGCAAAGTAGTAGAACAAACGGATTGCGTATGAAATATGAATGCGCATGAATTTAAAGACTCGGTATCCGAGGCGCTAATACGAGTATATAACTTCTAGCAAAGTAGAGCGATAGTTCTTCGAACTCTAGACGCATATTCACAGCTCTGCTGGTTCTAACCTTTAATCAGCCAAATAGTTTTTTATTCATGGACGATTACTGCCCAAAATGCAGCCATTCTGTTAGCGGCCGCCAACATGCACTTGACTGTGATAGATGCAAGTTTTGGTATCATCGACTCTGTTCAACAGGTAAGATTCTACACTTCGCTATTTTTCCCAACATGTTCGTATTTAAGAGAAAAGGTATTCCACCACAAATTCTATACGTAACTTCGCCAAAATTTCACTTTCCCATAATTTCATTTACCCGAAATATCACTCCCAAGTATCTCAAAGCAATTGCATACACGCATGTGTGTAGTAAGTACATGTACAGTACACGCCACGCCTTTTTGTTATCATTTTAGGGCGCGCCAGCATCTCTATGGCTAAATATCGTGAGTTACAACGCCGCAGCTCCTTTAACTGGTGATGCCCAAACTGCAGTTTAGCGGACAATGAGGTTGCCGTAGTTGCAGCGGATGAGGAACGTGAGCAGGTTGCTACAGCCAGCGAATCTGAGGATGGAGCTGCAGCGGATGAGGAACGTGAGCAGGTTGCTACAGCCAGCGAATCTGAGGATGGAGCTGCAGCGGATGAGGAAAGTGAGCAGGTTGCTACAGCCAGCGAATCTGAGGATGGAGCTGCAGCGGATGAGGAAAGTGAGCAGGTTGCTACAGCCAGCGAATCTGAGGATGGAGCTGCAGCGGATGAGGAACGTGAGCAGGTTGCTACAGCCAGCGAATCTGAGGATGGAGCTGCAGCGGATGAGGAAAGTGAGCAGGTTGCTACAGCCAGCGAATCTGAGGATGGAGCTGCAGCGGATGAGGAACGTGAGCCCTTCATCGTCGGCGTGGTGCTCGTGAATACTATCGTTGCACTCAGCGCAGTCGTCCTACCCCTTGTTGTGCTACTCTAATTCGCAGTGCCGGTGAAGAATTCAAGCATGGGAAAAGCGGGCACAGCCATGCACCAACCCTTGGTGCTTCTGCTACTCGAAAGATTTATCAAGACGTAAAAGTTGCTGCCGCAACATAAATCTGCGGCACAGCTTACAGATGATGAGCGCGAACTCACTTCCTCGACGGTAGCGAACTTGCCGAATCCAACAAATCTAATTAGAGCTGCAAACCGGTTTCGCGAAAGAGGCAGGCCAGAGGAGCCTAGGGATTTAAACTTCCAACTGCAGTTGGAAGCCTTGCCCAACGGATTTCTCAGAAGTGGTGTCCAGGTTGAATTAGGAAGACGACACTTAGTATTTGCTACTAATCATCAGTTGACACTACTGAGTAGTGCCCACGACGGCCATTTGTGCAACTTTACTCGATTCATGGCTTTCTCCGTGCTGAAGGACATCTGAAACAGGTAAGCATGCAATAGGTCAATATTACGATCGTACTCAGCTCTAATATACAGAATTCGAATCCCCGGAACTATTTTTGAATCCTGATGAATCATACAACATCTCGTCTTCTCTCCACTCTCCTCTTTTCCTCGTCTCTCTCCTCTCTTCTCTCTTGTCTCTGCTCTCCTTTCTCCTCTTTCATCTCTGCTCTCATCTCTTCTCTATATTCTCTTCTTTCTACTCTTTTCTTTTTCCTCCCTCTCTCCTCTGTCATCCTATATACTAAATCTATCTTCTATTATCTCTCCTCTCTTCTCTCCTCTCTCATCTCTTCTCTCTTCTCTCCTAACATTTCTCTCCTCTCTCTTCTCTCTACTCTCTCTGCCTCTTCTTTTCTGTCCTCTCTACTATCTCTGCCTCTTCTATTCTCTCCTCTCTACTCTCTACTCTTCCACATCTCGCCAAATAAGGGAAGGAGAGAGAGGCGGATGTTGGGGTGGCTGTCTCGATGACAAAAGCAGACTAACTTTAAAAGAGTTTAAAACACACACCCACTAACACACAGAGCTTTCATTTTTATACATAGGTATAGATTATACAATTATTGGATATAGGTTCTGAAGGTTTTTTCGTTGATCAGCTCACTTTGTACATGATTATAGCTATATACATGTGTGTACTGTATCCATGTATTGCAATTCCGCCGTTTTAAACTAATGGCAGGTCCCATTAGTGTTTGTCCTAATGTCTGGAAGAAAAAAGCGCGACTACAAGGCAATCCTGCGTGAAATTCGGAGACTAGTTCCTAACATGGACCCGACGAGTTTTGTCCTGGATTTCGAGCACTCTGTGTGGAAGGCGATCCGGAGGGTCTTCCCAAATGCTAACGTTCGTGGCTGCAATTTTCACTGGACTCAAGCAGTTTGGCGCAAAGTCCAGAACATAGGGGACTTCAACAGTCCTATCAAGAAGATGAAGGCACGCAAAAGTTCGTCCGGAAAATTATGGCCTTGCCTTATTTGCCTGCGGACACTATTGTGGCAGCCTTTGACGAGCTTCGGTCAGAAAATGCCGTTGCAGCTGACGAACGTCTAGTTGAGCTCTGTAATTACGTTAGCAGCACCTGGCTAACGGAGGGCCATCAATGGACTCCAGGAGACGTTTCTGTATTTGGCCAGCCAATACGAACCAACAACAACAACGAAGCCTTAATCGCAAAGCGGGACGACGGAACCTGCACTTCTACCTGCTGGTCCAACTTATTTAGCTCGTATGATGAGGCTGCCCTAGTACCTCTTCAATCCAATCTGCTATCTAGAGGTATGCTTTCTCGTGAACAACGGAAGACGTATGGAACTGTTCAGTCCAGTCTGTTCCGATATTGGGCAGAGTTCGATTCTGCAGTAACCGAACCGTACGACAGCTTCTTCGAGCCTGTGGTCGGCTGTGTAATCCCAAGTGATCGAACCCTCTCAGGACAATGGCCTGTGTGCTGGATGACGGCCACAGGCACAGAGCGGAATCTGTTGGACGGCCGCCTGTGCTAATGACGTTTATAGCCATCTATATGTTAGCAAACAATTGAAAGTTATTAACCATCTTTCAATTCATAATATTTGCATGTATTGTTAATTATTTCGAATAGGATTCTTCTTCCTTGCTATAGTTTATCGCCAATTGACAACTTCTGTACTTTCAACTTTCTGCTGTTCATTTTCGAAGACTATAATTGGCTGTTTTTTTCTGTTGTAAAACCCATTAAAATCCACAATAATCACAAATCGCTATGCCATGTATATTTTCATGTTTTAATATTCGGTATTTTGGAAATTAAGTCTATTTTCTTCTTTAAACTTAAAATAAGTGTACATGCATGTACGAAATGTCTGATTTTAACGTAACAATTAACAAACCAATGCCTTGTAGCTGTGAGCAAATATTTAACTAACAATAACTATTAAAATATACTCATTAAAATATTATGCCTTTTTGACGTAAATTTCCTTGAATTTGCAATAATCAATAAGGCCCTAGACCTTACTAAGTCCTAAGCCCTTATTAACTTTCATAAAATTGAAATAAATTTCAGTGTAGAGATATAACAAAGTCAGTGACGAAATCAACGCAAAAACAATAAAATACGCTCGTATGAAGAGTTTTGAGTACTACCTCTTGTTCATGAGCATATTATCTTACAAACAAAATTAACTCATATTTTTAAAACGTGTCACCGAAACGTCCAGGGACCAATTTCTTTACCGTCTTTGCATTTTGCTTATATCTGCTTCCAAGGACCCCCCCCCCCCTACCGTGAATCCTGGCTACGCGCCAGCTGCATATGGTTGTACGGGTGCAGCAGTGCTGAGAGGAGCAGAAACTCCTGGTAGCAATGGATTCGTTATTGCCTAAATATATAAAATATTGTGTTTTATTGCAGTTTGATTAATAATTTACTTACTGTTAGTCGGGAAAATGCAGAATACTGCAGAGCCGTGGAATTAACGAACTTATTAATCCCAACTGCATGTGAATGCCGCGCACCTGTGTAGTGTAGCTCTGATCAAAGACCTCCCTGAAGGAAAAACTACGTGTATAATTACAGGGCAGAGCACCGCGCTCATTACCAGTACATACAATTGTCCTGCCTGGGCAAAACAGCGCTCTCAGCATTGACTAGACCTTATGTCTCGAGGCCTAAGCCTCGCACATAGAGTCTTTAATTCAGCCCTCAAATCTTTGTCCGCAATGACTGGGAGAGATCTCATACGTCTCATTAGTACTAATGGAGTCTCAGGCCGTGCACTTTTTCACAACTGGGTGATATACTATTGATACTTAGAATTTAATGAAATATGAATGACAGAAAATCTTAAAGTTAATGGCATCCGGCAGGCTTGGAAAAAAACAATGTAAGTTGTTCGCACATACAGTATATGATAGAATGTTATGAATGCATGCGATTTGTCGAGAAAATGGTTAAAATATGAGTATTTATTTTTGGGGTTACAAACAGCAAGGATAACTAAAATACAAAAAAATGATGCTGACGTACAATCTGAACAGCGAACACCACAAAAGCGCAAATCTTTATTGTTTATGGCTATTAGACCTTTTCTGCAATAATATTTTAGGTGTCTCATTTAATACAACGACAGTTAAGCAACACAACACGAGCAGTATATACTCGATTCAATAATTTACAGTAGGATTCATAATTAATTAATTAATATCTTTACGCCTTCACCTTCGAAAGAATACAGAAACAATAAAACATAGCTGCAGCTATGCCAACAACACAGAGCCGCATTGTGCATTATGACAATTAATTAATTATGAATAGAAAATAAATAAGCAATGCGGCAATCTTCAATGACAGGGCAATTCATGTCCTATAGGACTATAGTAAAAATGAAATAATAGAATTAATAATTAAAACACAGACATGAAGTTACATATAACACGAGCTGGCGAAATATCATAACGTCAAAATTTGTTGCTGTATTTTGACGTACAGTTTGCAAGCGTTCTGATTTTTTTCACAGCGGGTAATTCATGTCCTCCCTAAAATATCAATAACTTTTAAGGGGCGCCAGCTACAGAGGGGGCGCCATGCAGCTACAGAGGGGGCGCCAGTTACAGAGGGGGCGCCAGTTACAGAGGGGGGCGCCAGTTACAGACGGGGCGCCATGCAGCTACAGAGGGGGGCGCCAGCTACATAAGGGGGGCGCCATGCAGCTACAGAGGGGGGCGCCAGTTACAGACGGGGCGCCATGCAGCTACAGAGGGGGGCGCCAGCTACAGAGGGAGCGCAAGTTAGTAGAGAGGGGGCACCAGTTACAGACGGGGCGCCATGCAGTTACAGAGGGGGCGCCAGTTACAGACAGGGCGCCATGCAGTTACAGAGGGGGCGCCAGTTACAGAGGGGGCGCCAGCTACAGACGGGGCGCCAGCTACAGACGGGGCGCCATGCAGCTATAGAGGGGGCGCCAGTTACAGAGGGGCGCCAGCTACAGACGGGGCGGCATGCAGCTACAGAGGGGGGCGCCAGCTACATAAGGGGGGCGCCAGCTACAGAGGAGGGCGCCAGCTCCAGAGGGCCCAGACGACAGAGGTTCTTGTAACTGCACAGCTGGAAACTGGCTGGCAACAACAAGCTGCTTTGCTAGGCAGTGCGTGGACGAAAAAGCTTGCCGACAGATGCTTCTTTTAGAAGATTTTCATCTAAAATATGCAGCTGGCAATTCTGGCACTCCCGTAAACCCCACTCTACTGCATGCATGATAAAATCACAATCATTCTCGGCCGGCTTTCAACCTGATCTCCGACAGAAAAGCGTCTTAGCGGCGTAGCGCTGAAACACCCGGCTCAGACACCAGTAGAGGAAGGGGCAGGCGGCGCTGTGCAGGTAGACGAGGGCCTGCGAATAAGGATAGACGCTGGTGAGCACGGCTGCCAGATGCGGCCTATCCTGCAGCAGAAAATCCTGCAGCACAATAATCAGATCCTTGGGAAACCAACAGAAGAAGAACACGGCCACCAGTACCACCACGGTGCGGACTGTTCGCTGCTGCAACACCCGGGCATGGTAGGCGGCCGTGGCGGCGGCGGCGGCGGCAGCGGGAGTCGGAGCCGGCCTGCAGTCCTCGTCGTGCTGTCTGTCAATAAATGGCGTCTCAACGACTCTGAGCGACAGAGAAGCGACGGCCTCTGTAGCAGCCGATGGGGCCTGGATGGCGTGTCTCTGACGCTGCTGCTGCTGTTGCTGCCCGCTGGCCAACCGAGCAAACTGGCGACTGATGAACCGGGCGGTGAACCCGTAGGAGAAGGCCAGGACAATGCACGGGGACAGGAACAGCATGAACAGAAAGTAGGCCGAGAACGCTTTCTGCACTGACTGACCGGTCGGGTAGCGCCGAAACTCCGAGCACAGGTACATCACTTGGCGGTTACCAATTTCGAACGGTAGAGTGGTCAGGTTTACAATGTCCTTGACGAAGATTTCTTCAAGGGAGACGGCGAACAGGGCTGGGATGGAGGCCACAACGGCGCAAGCCCATATGGCCGCTGCCACCACGCGGTAACCGCGCCCGCCGGCGGGGGTCGGCGGAACAGCCCGATTGTCGAGGGCAGCGGCAGCGCTCTGGCGGGCTCGGACAATGGCGATAGAGGCCAGGGAGAAACTGTTCACGCTGAAGGCCAGGCCTAGAGCAGCACGGAGAAATAGCGTGCAATTAACCCAGCCATTCTAGCCCGCCCCCTTACACTGCAACCCCACAACCCAGAGATTCTAGCCCCCACCCCACATACACACACCGCAACCCCCAATTCCGTGCAATTAACCCAGCCATTCTAGCCCTCCACACCGCAACCCCCAATTCCGTGCAATTAACCCAGCCATTCTAGCCCTCCACACCGCAACCCCCAATTCCGTGCAATTAACCCAGCCATTCTAGCCCTCCACACCGCAACCCCCAATTCCGTGCAATTAACCCAGCCATTCTAGCCCTCCACACCGCAACCCCCAATTCCGTGCAATTAACCCAGCCATTCTAGCCCTCCACACCGCAACCCCCAATTCCGTGCAATTAACCCAGCCATTCTAGCCCTCCACACCGCAACCCCCAATTCCGTGCAATTAACCCAGCTATTCTAGCCCTCCACACCGCAACCCCCAATTCCGTGCGATTAAACCCAGACATTCTGCCCCCCCCCACACAGCAACTTCCAACCTTGTGCAATTGAACCCAGACATTCTGACCCCCACCCCACATACACACACCGCAACCCCCAATCCTGTGCAATTAAACCCAGACATTCTGACCCCCACCCCACATACACACACCGCAACCCCCAATCCTGTGCAATTAACCCAGCCATTCTAGCCCTCCACACCGCAACCCCCAATTCCGTGCAATTAACCCAGCCATTCTAGCCCTCCACACCGCAACCCCCAATTCCGTGCAATTAACCCAGCCATTCTAGCCCTCCACACCGCAACCCCCAATTCCGTGCAATTAACCCAGCTATTCTAGCCCTCCACACCGCAACCCCAATTCCGTGCAATTAAACCCAGACATTCTGACCCCCACCCCACATACACACACCGCAACCCCCAATCCTGTGCAATTAAACCCAGACATTCTGACCCCCACCCCACATACACACACCGCAACCCTCAATCCTGTGCAATTAAACCCAGACATTCTGACCCCCACCCCACATACACACACCGCAACCCCCAATCCTGTGCAATTAACCCAGCCATTACGAGCTATAGCCCCGACAAACACACACCGCAACCCCCAAACCGGTGCGGCCTTCCACCGCACGCCAGATCGTCACAAGAATTGATATTTAAAATCAGAAACTAGTTCTACTACTACCATACGTAGCAAGCTTGGGATATCGAGATGTCAAGATTGCTCAATCGGCACTGAGTCTAATTAGTACTCGAGCCAAGAAAAAACTTCAGTGCTTGCAAATCAGGCTGTTCTCCACAGACGAGACGCTCTGATTTCATGCCTCATTAAGTCCTCCTTTTTCAACTTTTTCTAATCAGAACAGATCCCTGCGTGTCTCATTTACAATAAAAAGCTCCACGAGTTCTGCGCACATCTTGTAAAAATATTATAAAATCTAAGAAGAGCTGAACTTGACATTGGAACTGAAAAAAAGTCAAGTCAGAAATGTATTGAGACAAAAATTGGCACATCAATTTTGCTGGCTGAAAAGCCAGCTTATACCGAAATAATGTATTGGCAATGGCAATCGCTGTAGCTCACCCTTACCCGCAAATAGCTAGCAAGTTACATTCTGAGAGAGAATGAAACAGCGATCAACTCAACCCAACACCTTTCCCCCGGCACACACGCTGGCCAAGTTACCACAGGAACAAACTCACGTTGAGCCAATTGAAAAAAATGAAAAAAAACATAAAAAACGGAGCATAACCTATCAGTAATTTCTACTCGAACTATGCACAACCTTGGACTACCGAGAAATCTAGAAGACTAAAGATGTGAACCGAAAAATCTCACAAAATTTGTCAAAACATAACGAACGATTTTTTTGTGATAAAGCCTACAAAAGAAATGGCTGCATTAAAAACGTCTGTGCTCACTACGACTGGTGGAAAAGGATGCCGTGTGGCTTAATGCCTAGCTAACGAAGGCAAACAAGCCAGAAATCGAACCACACTTTTGGTGTGTGAAAAATTGCAATTTAAACCCTCCCGTGGCGCACCCACCACCCCACAATCATTTCAATTTAAACCCCTTCCAGGGCACACACACACCACCCCACAACCATATCATTTTAAACCCTCCCGCAGCGCACACCCACCACCTCCTACAATCATTTCAATTTAAACCCCTTCCAGGGCGCACACCCACCACCCCACAACCATATCATTTTAAACCCTCCCGCAGCGCACACCCACCACCTCCTACAATCATTTCAGTTTAAACCCCTTCCAGGGCGCACACCCACCACCCCACAACCATATCATTTTAAACCCTCCCGCAGCGCACACCCATCACCTCCTACAATCATTTCAATTTAAACCCCTTTCAGGGCGCACACCCACCACCCCACAACCATATCATTTTAAACCCTCCCGCAGCGCACACCCACCACCTCCTACAATCATTTCAGTTTAAACCCCTTCCAGGGCGCACACCCACCACCCCACAACCATATCATTTTAAACCCTCCCGCAGCGCACACCCATCACCTCCTACAATCATTTCAATTTAAACCCCTTTCAGGGCGCACACCCACCACCCCACAACCATATCATTTTAAACCCTCCCGCAGCGCACACCCACCACCTCCTACAATCATTTCAGTTTAAACCCCTTCCAGGGCGCACACACACCACCCCACAACCATATCATTTTAAACCCTCCCGCAGCGCACACCCACCACCTCCTACAATCATTTCAATTTAAACCCCTTTTAGGGCGCACACCCACCACCCCACTGCCCAATACTCACCTTCAACAAACACAACCAATTTACAGCCGATTAGTCCCAAGTGCCAGCTGTGGTAGAAAAGGCGAACAGCCGAGATGGGGATGCAGAAACACGTGACTAGCAGATTCGAGCCCGCCAGATTAACCATTATGTAGGATATATGGCGTCGCAGGTCTCGATACCGGATGCTCAGGTAAAGAAACAGGCCGTTACCGCCAAGTGACAGGACGGAGATAAGCGCGTACAGCGCGATGAGAAACAGGTCAGACATGTCCAGCTTCCGGAGCCCGGATATCCAGGCGCTAATGTACATTGTAACGTCATACTCGCTCTTGTTAGCCTGCAATTATTGGGCACATTATCGTAATGTAATTTAGCTAAACCTAGCTTGGAGTATATTAAACAGTCTGCATGTGGAAGACTTACCGGATCGAAAGACATTGTCAGTTATCTATAGAATAAGTAGAATGGGTCTCTGCTGTAAGAACCTTTTGTGAGGAAAAAGCTAGCCACTGGAGTTACGGCATCGAGGGTATTTATGAGCTCAAAAGATCCCATTGCGTGCCTGAGCGTTTCCAATTCGATGCTGTCTGTCAGCCAATTGCTACGGCCTGAATAATGCTCCAGCATAAGCAGTCCTTGTCTCGCAACAATACTAAGTTGTGGACCCTGCAGTCAGGGTGGGGTGAACAAAGTAGACACAGAAAGAGAAGATACGGGGAGACAATACACAGGAGCCAAGAGACGGAGGGAGAATAGATGGAGAGAGAGTATAGATAGGGAGAGAATAGATGGGGAGAGAATAGACGGGGGAGAACAGATGAGAGAGAATTGATGGGGAGAGAATAGACGGGAGAGAATAGACGGGAGAGAATAGACGGGAGAGAATAGACAGAGGAGAATAGAATAGATATATGAGAGTAGATGAAGAGAGAAGATACCGAGAGAGTATAGATAGGGAGAGAATAGATGGGGAGAGAAGCGATAGGAAGATGAGGATGAGGAAGATGGGGAGAGCTCATTCGAGCCTTGTATTCCCAATTCGTGTCGAAATTCGAATAATAATGAGCCCGGAAACTGATGACCGCATATTCGAGCAAGTGAAATATGCATAAAAATGCTTATAATTTTATGCACAATTAAATGAAAAAGTTGATCAAGAGAAGAAACGACGAAATCCCATCTCCCCAGAGACGTGATATATCAGCCGGAGCTAAGGCAGAGGGGTTCAGTGCCAGTGCACTGTTAAAAGAACTCGAAAAGACACTAGAAACCCATATTTCCGATGAGTTCCGCACGAACTGGCACTAGCTAATGATACATCTGAGCGAAAATGGATCTTCTGTGCTGAAAGTGATGCGAGCTGTATTAATCTCTCTTGTATAGATTTGTATAGAAATCTCTCCAGCATCTCTACAGCATCTCCTCAACATCTCTCCAGCATGTCTTCAGCATCTCTCAAGCATCTCTTCGGCATCTCTTCAGCATCTCTCTAGCATCTCTCCAGCATCTCCTCAACATCTCTCCAGCATGTCTTCAGCATCTCTCAAGCATCTCTTCGGCATCTCTTCAGCATCTCTCCAGCATCTCTCCAGCATCTCCTCAACATCTCTCCAGCATGTCTTCAGCATCTCTTCAGCATCTCTCCAGCATCTCTCCAGCATCTCCTCAACATCTCTCCAGCATGTCTTCAGCATCTCTCCAGCATCTCCTCAGCATCTCTTCGACATCATGTCTCCAGCATATATCCAGATCCATTCCGCAACTCTCCAACAACTGTCCAGCATCTCTTCGACATCATGTCTCCAACATATATATCCAGATCCATCCCGCAACTCTCCAACAACTGTCCAGCATCTCTTCGACATCATGTCTCCAACATATATATCCAGATCCATCCCGCAACTCTCCAACTGTCCAGCATCTCCTCAACATCTCTCCAGCATGTCTTCAGCATCTCTCAAGCATCTCTCAACATCTCTCCAGCATCTCCTCAGCATCTCTTCGACATCATGTCTCCAGCATATATCCAGATCCATTCCGCAACTCTCCAACAACTGTCCAGCATCTCTTCGACATCATGTCTCCAGCATATATTCAGATCCATCATGCAACTCTCCAACAACTTTCCAGCATCTCTTCGACATCATGTCTCTTCTCATTTCCTGACCCTAAACACCATCTCATCTTCCAGAAGAGTCTCTAGCATCAACGCTCTTCGTTGTATCATTTTGGAATGATTTTTTAGGGCTCCCACCAATGAGGCCTAATTGTTCCACACATACAATATCTAAGACTATAGCCAAAACAGAGGACTCCTTTTGCTCTATGCCAGGATCCTCGGTCTAAAAAAGCGTTTGGTTGCACTCAAATTTTTCACTGCATCACTGCACCAAATCTATTAATCCCCAAGGCCCGGCTTGGATAGAAGAGAAAGACAGGTTTTTTGTTGGAAAAAAACAACCAACGGACAATTAGATGGGGCAGGTGTGCGCCCTCGGGGGGAATAATATTTGTTGCCAAGGCTATAATCAGTCCAGCTTGCCCCACAAAAACAGCAGGCACGGCGCAGCTGTGGCTACGCGTGCATCTGAACAAGTGCAACTGACTCTGTAATAACGGCTTGGCTCGCTCAGGACTGCAGCGAACAGACATTCACAGGCCTGCTGCAGTGGTAGCGGTCCCATCATAACACGATAACACGAAACTATACGCTGGTACAATCACGATCAGCAGTGAGTACTCGTAGCCTTCAATGATCAATTGTCTCGATGCTCCTCCGCAGATCCTCCAGTTTGTGCTCCTTCGTTTATTCTAGCCATTTTCTGCGTTTCGTCCAGCAAACCACAGCGAAGCCTTCAATCTGGTCGCGTGGAAGTTCACAACGCCTAAAACAGAATGGGAAGGAGCGTGCAGAGATGTTATTAGGCGTTGTGATATGTAGGTCTTATGGAATCCAGCTGTTTCTCAGGATGACAGACGCGCATAAACTTACTGACGAAAGGTAAAGGCAAGACTGCCGATCTTCAGACGATATGGCGTTGAACTGACATCCAGCTGGCATCTCTGATGCCGAGCTTATAGGGCTTGCATGTCTAAATATAGAAATAAAACATCATGACTCAATGAGGCGTAGAAGCCAGCGCTTCATCAGATCGAGCAGCCAAGGGTAGAGCTCATGAATTTGACCGCCGCCCTAGTGGTCTTGAGGTCTTGTAGTGCAGCTTTGATGCTTGCCAAGTTTGAGCCCAACTGGTTGGTTTTTGCTCGGAAAATTATCGATCGCACAAGCGGCTGGAACTCCACCGGTCGCAGAAACACGAACTGATTCATATTATCCAAATCGGAGCAGATGCCCATAAGACAATCGCCAGAGGAAGACCTGAAGTGGCAGTTATACTTCTCGGAGAAGAGTCTCAACTGCGACGCCAAGTTTCGAGGCAGCGCAAGCACACAAGCCGCACTGTGCATGCGGTGCAGCATCCGACAACATCAACCAGGTCCTTCTTCGCAGAAGCACAACTCCGCTCTTTGCACCACTCGTCGTGTTCCAGTTGTCGTTCATGACAGCCAGACAGTTAATTTTCTTGAGGTCGCACTCCACGGACACCTTTGAAACTGCTTCAGCCAGGTGATAGAGGACAACGATAATGAGATAGCTATATTTCGCTCCCTTGCTCGTCTCATCCAGATGCAATGCTTAACTGCGTACCCCTCCGCGTCTCTCATTCAGAAAGCAGAAAGACAGACACTGACAGACAGAATGGCAGGCAGACAGGCAACCGTGCAGACAAACAGAAAGGACAGTAATGACAGACTAAAATAAAGATCAGTTAGTTTAAAAGACATCTTCAATTAGTTGGCATTGCGGAATCCGCAAATTTCACTCTGTACCCGTCAGTTTTTCTTGTCATAAAAAGTCAAACGGAGACAGTCATTAGTCAGCAATGCAAAGGCTCCGTCTCGCACGCGACAGCATAAATTGCTGTCGAGGCGGGATATCAGCAGTCCTGCACGAGGCAGATCGAAGGCCCTCCTCTCTCGTCAGCAGGCTTCAAATGGATTGAAGAGAAAATTATCCCGGAATTAATTCCATCCCCAGGAGTTCGCCGCTTCGGTGAGCGCAATGAGTTTAGCTTAGTTTATTTTCACCTGTAGCTGTCCAGACTGCATGCCTGTCATCAGCCAACAGTGCCGGGTCTGTAGGAAGTAACCCCATAGCTACAAAGGTAGGCAAGGCCGACGCAGGAAGTGCGCCAGCGGATAATCTCGTCAGGCCTAATCAGGGTCGACTTCCGCGTCGGTTTCCACATTCTTGAGGTGGTTGGAGGCTGTAAGCTCATCTGCGATCTCGGGAAGCCCCGCATCAAGGGGATTAAGGCTAGATTGGATACCGGAGGGATAATGACAGACCGGGGGGCCCAGCTGATCAAGCGTATATACGACATGATACGAGACTAAAAAGGAATCGAAGAATTTCTTTCCCTTTTCCACTCTCCTTTGCCGCTTCACCTGCCGCTCGTGGTCTTAATTATACAGAACACCAAAGCAGACTGCGCGCTGTCAAGGTGAAAGAATGCCCTGTTTTTTACTAGTTGAGTTGGGAGCACAGCAGCTTGCGTTGCAGCTGCTGCAGTTTGACGTCTGGCTCTCAGCAGACATGATTGTGGTGATAGCTCGGAGTGCGCCGCCCAGGGAGGTCCCCCAGCAGCGTCGCCAGCAGCTGTGTTGCTCTCTGAAAAGGAGAGTGTGATGGCCTGGGCTGGGGATCGCTCCGCAGCCCTGGCCATATGGTCTGCCGCTCCCACTGACTACGTTTGTTTGCACTCTGTTTGTTCCCCTCACTGACTCACCGGAGTCACCCCTTCTGAACACTTCCCCCATGCTACGTATGCACCATTCGTACGCGTGTTCCATGCATCGTGGCACAGCGCGCCTGGCTATGTTGGGGCCCAGGAGCCCACAAATATATGGCAAAGCTAGACGATACGGTCTGGTTTACATCTCTTATTCCTGTCTGCCACTCGGGAGCCAATTCCCAGTGCATAGCGAATCAAGACTTCGTTCTCGAGTCATTACAGAGAGTTCAGCCCTGCGGGGGTGGTTCGGAGGTAGCGCATGAGCTGATTTAAATTTTCGGGTTTTTGCACGCTTCAGTAATTGACGTGTGTTGGCCCGAGGCGAGTCTGGCTCACATGAAGAGCGGTTTTGTCACCGGAATTACAAAAACTACAATTGGCGTTGGTGGGTCCTGATCCACGCTTTGATGCGCGACTCGGGCACGAGAGGGGACCGGAGGCGCCAAATTCAGTAAGGCGTCGGCTAGCTCATTCCCTTGGATCCGTACAAGTCCTGGGGCCGGAACCCACCAGTTCTAGTGGTGCGTACAGACAGACGGGGAGACAGGGGAAGAAGCACTTCTTGAGAGCCTTTAGTTAGAGCGCCGTCATCTTTTCTGATCGTGGCTAATTTGGACATTTTGTCCATCGTAATGGCCAAGCCTAGGAGTAGGTCTTCACCAAGTCTTGCGATCAAACTCATTGCAGAATTGGTAGCGCCGCCATTTACATTCTAATTTCCTTGGCCTCGCGCCAAGACTTGGACTTGGGCCATGTCCTCCGGTTTTCATGACACGGCGGTTTTGTGTACAAAAAAGTTTGCGGCTTGTCCTACGTTAAAAACTAGCAGTTAACGACTCTCTCCCCTGTCTCCCTCTCTTCTCTCCTTTGTCTCCCTCTCTTCTCTCCCCTGTCTCCCTCTCTTGTTTTCCTTGTCTCCCTCTCTTCTCTCCCCTGTCTCCCTCTCTTTTCTCCCCTGTCTCCCTCTCTTCTCTCCTTTGTCTCCCTCTCTTCTCTCCTTTGTCTCCCTCTCTTCTCTCCTTTGTCTCCCTCTCTTCTCTCCCCTGTCTCCCTCTCTTGTTTTCCTTGTCTCCCTCTCTTATCTCCCCTGTCTCCCTCTCTTTTCTCCCCTGTCTCCCTCTCTTCTCTCCTTTGTCTCCCTCTCTTCTCTCCTTTGTCTCCCTCTCTTCTCTCCTTTGTCTCCCTCTCTTCTCTCCCCTGTCTCCCTCTCTTGTTTTCCTTGTCTCCCTCTCTTCTCTCCCCTGTCTCCCTCTCTTTTCTCCCTGTCTACTCTCTTCTTTCCCTGTCTCCCTCTCTTCTCTCCCCTGTCTCCCTCTCTTCTCTCCCCTGTCTCCCTCTCCTCTCTCCCCTGTCTCCCTCTCTTCTTTCCCTGTCTCCCTCTCTTCTTTCCCTGTCTACTCTCTTCTTTCACTGTCTCCCTCTCTTCTCTCCCCTGTCTCCCTCTCATACTCGCGCACCCCTTCTCCCCATTATGTACATGTAAATCCATTCATGCAAAGGGGTTGTAGCCTAGTAGGGGTTGCAGCCTAGTAGGGGTTGCAGCCTAGTAGGGGTTGCAGCCTAGTAGGGGTTGCAGCCTAGTAGGGGTTGCAGCCTAGTAGCCTAGTGGTCAGAGCGTCGGACTCACGACTTGAAGGTCGGGGGTTCGATTCTAGACTCACTCGGAACAATTTGTGTCCTTGAGCAAGGCACTTAACTCTGCATTAGCTGGGGTAACTGAGGGTGTGTGGTGACTTTCGAACACACACAATTAGTAGTGGATGTCAAATTATTGAAATGACAATCTTCTTTACATCGAAAATGTCAAAAGCCAATCGAAATGACTTGTTTTTTCTCTTGCGGAACCTCCTCCTCGCAAAACGCTAGCAAAAAATATTGATGACAAGATACCCCGCCATTAACCAAGTAACCGGTTATACAAAGAGTCTTTGAAACAGGATATTAAGAAGGGGGAGCAGGAAAATTCGCCCCATCAGTTGCTTTGAGCAGAAAAAAAGCAGATTAAATGATAATTTTAAATACAAGGCCGGCCCACGTGAATTCAAATTTGTCTCTCGATCTGCGAGAAAACAGAAAGAAAATTTCCCTCTTTTAGTTAATTTAAAGTTCACGTCTGTAAATAATATATTGTCTGTCTAGTCCAGAAAGTTGTGTTATATAGGCATTTGAGACAACAATAAATGGCACAGCAAGATAGAGGAACAGAAAAAACACGATATCAGGATATGAGATTTACTTATTAATCTACTATCGTGATTCCTACAAATCATCAGGTTAGAGGAATGCAAATTTCACAGAAAATAAAACTAATAAGTAAAACAAGTGGAGCTACTTCTAAAAAAGAGAATTTGAAACAGAGAAATATTTTTTAGTTTTGTTTCACTAAACAGAAAATGCTATAACTATATTTAAACAAATCTTCACCATAAACATGCAATTAAACAGATAAACCATTATGCTCAATAAAGTACAAGACGAACTTTAATTAATTAACGCAAACATGTTTCTAAAAGAAACTAGAGATCATGTACAACAATAACAGACTTTTTCAAAAAGCAAATAAAACGGCAATATGTAATCTTTATGTAACTAAATATAGGGCGTAGGAAAATCACAGAACACAGAGTGCTTGGATGGCTCTTAAAAGGCTAATATTGGTCATCATTGTGGCTGCTTGCTGTCTTATTAAAGACGGCATTTAATCAGCGAGTATTTGTCACAGAGTAAATAAAAATTGGCACACAAATAAGACTTAAAAAGAACAGCCTCTGAGTTAATATTAAAGAAGAGAGAGACAGGGAGAGAAGAGAAGGAGACAAGGGAGAGAAGAGAGGGAGACAGGTAAGAAAAAGGGAGAAAGGGGAGAGAAGAGAGGGAGACAGAAGAGAAGAGAGGGAGACAGGTAAGAAAGAGGGAGAAAGGGGAGAGAAGAGAGGGAGACAAGGAACAGAAAAGAGGGAGACAAGGGAGAGAAGAGAGGGAGACAGGGGAGAGAAGAGAGGGAGACAGGGGAGAGAAGAGAGGGAGACAGGGGAGAGAAGAGAGGGAGACAGGGGAGAGAAGAGAGGGAGACAAGGGAGAGAAAAGAGGGAGACAAGGGAGAGAAGAGAGGGAGACAAGGAACAGAAAAGAGGGAGACAAGGGAGAGAAGAGAGGGAGACAGGGGAGAGAAGAAAGGGAGACAGGGGAGAGAAGAGAGGGAGACAGGGGAGAGAAGAGAGGGAGACAGGGGAGAGAAGAGAGGGAGACAGGGGAGAGAAGAGAGGGAGACAAGGGAGAGAAAAGAGGGAGACAAGGGATAGAAGAGAGGGAGACAGTGGAGCGAAGAGAGGGAGACCGAAAAGAAGAGAAGAGCAGAGGCAGAGAGCAGTTCAGTCAGTCTTCACATTAGCATAGATAGTTCTAACAAACAGGCTAGCGGCAAGGAAGCCAACAGCCCCGCAAATGAGAGCTAAGCCGCAGCAGAACAGAGCCATAAAACTAAAATA
This sequence comes from Macrostomum lignano, assembly GCA_002269645.1. Classification (NCBI taxonomy): domain Eukaryota; kingdom Metazoa; phylum Platyhelminthes; family Macrostomidae; genus Macrostomum; species Macrostomum lignano. The sequence continues at coordinate 229,894 of NIVC01001184.1, forward strand.
AAACGCAGTCTGATACAGGCCGTACATCCGAGTCTTGAAGAAGAAATAGTACACAGCGTAGACGTACAAATACACGGCCGTAGACGCGCCAGCCATAAAAGAACACCATTGCCAGCGATAGTCCTCGGAGTTCAATAAGAAATAGACGCACACAATAGTAACGCAGGCCGTGGCACAGAGTAGCAAGGCGAAAGCTAGAAAGCTAAATCCGTACACATAGTAGATTTTGTACGCCCAGAATGAGGTGAACACGTAGTACATTTCTACGAAAATTGAAGCGAACGGCAGTAGGCCGCCTAATAGGCAAATAATTGGCGGTTCCGCTAAGCAGTGACGCTTCTCGGGCAGTGGCCTGTAATTGACAGGGAGAGGCTGTTAGCCATGGTTTCCCAGAGACAGTATCTGCAGTAGAAGGCTGTTAGCGATGATGGTTTCCACACACCTATAGGTTTAAACAAACTCTCTACGATAAACCAAAATGGGATAAACACACCAAGATAAACCACAATGGGATAAACACACCAAGATAAACCAAAATGGGATAAACACACCAAGATAAACAAGAATGGGATAAACACACCAAGATAAACCAGAATAGGATAAACACATCAAGATAAACCACAATGGGATAAACACACCAAGATAAACCAGAATAGGATTAACACATCAAGATAAACCAGAATAGGATAAACACACCAAGATAAACCACAATGGGATAAACACACCAAGATAAACCACAATGGGATAAACACACCAAGATAAACAAGAATGGGATAAACACACCAAGATAAACCAGAATAGGATTAACACATCAAGATAAACCAGAATAGGATAAACACACCAAGATAAACCAGAATAGGATAAACACATCAAGATAAACCACAATGGGATAAACACACCAAGATAAACCAGAATAGGATAAACACATCAAGATAAACCAGAATAGGATAAACACACCAAGATAAACCACAATGGGATAAGCACACCAAGATAAACCACAATGGGATAAACACACCAAGATAAACAAGAATGGGATAAACACACCAAGATAAACCAGAATAGGATAAACACATCAAGATAAACCAGAATAGGATAAACACACCAAGATAAACCAGAATAGGATAATCACACCAAGATAAACCAAAATCGGATAAACACACCAAGATAAACAAGAATGGGATAAACACACCAAGATAAACCACAATCGGATAAACACACCAAGATAAACCAGAATGCGATAAACACACCAAGATAAACCACAATCGGATAAACACACCAAGATAAACCACAATCGGATAAACACACCAAGATAAACCACAATGCGATAAACACACCAATATAAACCACAATGGGATAAACACACCAAGATAAACCAGAATGGGATAAACACACCAAGATAAACCACAATCGGATAAACACACCAAGATAAGCCACAATGCGATAAACACACCAATATAAACCACAATGGGATAAACACACCAAGATAAACCAGAATGGGATAAACACACCAAGATAAACCAGAATGGGATAAACACATCAAGATAAACCACAATCGGATAAACACACCAAGATAAACCACAATCGGATAAACACACCAAGATAAACCACAATGCGATAAACACACCAATATAAACCACAATGGGATAAACACACCAAGATAAACCAGAATGGGATAAACACACCAAGATAAACCACAATCGGATAAACACACCAAGATAAACCACAATGGGATGAACACACCAAGATAAACCACAATCGGATAAACACACCAAGATAAACCACAATGGGATAAACACACCAAGATAAACCAAAATCGGATAAACACAATTGAATATGCAAGATACTAGGATAAGCAAAACAAATCAGTATTAAACAGAAGGCACACCTTGGCACAGCATTGAGCCTGCAGGGCAGTTTAGAAGGCCGACCGCACAGATTCCTACCCAGCAGAGTGCCAATTAGGCTCAACGGTAGCAGAGCGAATGTGACAATAGCCAGCACTGATAGGCCTTGACTCGGCGTTAAGCTGCGCGACGAATGATAGCCCACAGCAACCAGGTTAACAGGGAAAGCCACGCCGCAGATCAGGCTGGGCGGCAGCAGAGCCTGAGCGACACCCTGACGAATCCATCGCGGAGACGCAGCCTGACCATTATTGCTACTACTACTAGTAGCAGTTGACGCTAAATAAAATCTCGAATATAAAGCTGCGCCAACGAATCCGCCGATAGGCGACGACGCCGAATAGAGGAAGATCGCGGCCGAGACCAGGCCGGCCCGTTCGCCGTTCATGTCGACGGACATGGCTAGCAGAATGAGGCACAATACTACGAAGGACAGCTGCACGCCCGACCCCACTAGGATGGAGAAGGTTGTCGGCTGTGCTGGTGGACGAAACACATCGCCGTACACCTGTGGGGGGGGGGAGATTTCGGTCCCGTGACAGGCTTTATTGGTACCTCAAGGGCGATCATCCGATGGACAGGGGAATCTTAGGGGAGATTCTGTCAGGTGGGAATCTCATGGGGGAGATTCTCTCTCAGGTGGGACTCTCATAGGGGAGATTCTCTCTCAGGTGGGAGTCTCATAGGGGCAATTCTCTCTCAGGTGGGAGTCTCATAGCGGAGATTGTCTCTCTCAGGTGGGAACTCATAGTGGAGATTGTCTCGCTCTCAGGTGGGAGTCTCATAGTGGAGATTGTCTCTCTCCCAGGTGGGAGTCTCATAGTGGAGATTGTCTCTCTCAGGTGGGAACTCATAGTGGAGATTGTCTCTCTCTCAGGTGGGAGTCTCATATAGGGGAGATTCTCTCTCAGATGGGAGTCTCATAGGGGAGCTTCTCTCTGAGTTGGGAATCTCATAGGGGAGCTTCTCTCTCAGTTGGAAATCTCATAGGGGAGATTCTCTCTTAGGTGGGAGTCTCATAGGGAGCTTCTCTATCAGTTGGGAGTCTCATAGGGGAGATTCTCTCTCAGGTGAAAGTTTCATAGGAGAGATTCTCTCAGGTGGACTCTCATAGGGGATTCTCTCAGATGGTACACCCCAATATCCCAGAGTGAAAAAACGAACCTGTTTCCAACCGAATTCGTCGCTAAAGCTCCGCTCCAGTTCCCATTGGCTTTCCTCGGCTCGGCTATACCTAGAGTAGTCGCGTCTGAGCAGTCTCGTGAGCAGGAAAGCTACCAGGCACACTAGGAAAGCGGCCATAGCGAAGCTGTTGCACAACGAGAACCAGTGAATGTGATGGTGAAAGAAGCTCGGGTCCAAGTACTTGTCAAAGCGTTTGTCGAACGGCACGTCCGACTGACGGAAAATCACCTTTTTATTTTTAGGGTGCGGGGGGGGGCAGGTTTTGAAGGCTGGAAATTAATTGCATAAAAACTGTGACCGATGACTGTAAGACTCCGCTTAGTAGGAAAATGAAAATCTAATTTTGCTGAAATATCGATTGAGAAACCGGCATTAGACGATAATCTCACTTTGGAGATTTATAAGATAGATAATTTCACCACGGATATTGAAAGATAATCTCACCCTAGAGATTACAGATTGGTGTCTCACCCCAAAGTTTATAGACTGATAATCTCACCCTAGACATTACAGACTGGTGTTCCACCCCAAAGTTTATAGACTGATAATCTCAGCCTAGAGATTACAGACTGGTTTTCCACCCCAAAGTTTATAGACTGATAATCTCAGCCTAGAGATTACAGACTGGTGTTCCACTCCAAAGTTTATAGACTGATAATCTCAGCCTAGAGATTACAGATTGGTGTCTCACCCCAAAGTTTATAGACTGATAATCTCAGCCTAGAGATTACAGACTGGTGTTCCACCCCAAAGTTTATAGACTGATAATCTCAGCCTAGAGATTACAGACTGGTGTTCCACCCCAAAGTTTATAGACTGATAATCTCAGCCTAGAGATTACAGATTGGTGTCTCACCCCTAAGTTTATAGACTGATAATCTCAGCCTAGAGATTACAGATTGGTGTCCCACCCCAAAGTTTATAGACTGATAATCTCAGCCTAGAGATGACGGACTGGTGTCCCACCCTAGAGGTAAGAGACAGATAATTTCACCCTAGATATTAGACTGATAATCTCACCCAAAAGGTAACAGACAACCTCACCCCAGAGAAAACGGACAGATAATCTCACCCCAGAAGAAACAGACAGATAATCTCACCCAGAGTAAACGGACAGATAATCTCACCCCAGAAGAAACAGACAGATAATCTTACCCCAGAGTAAACGGACAGATAATCTCACCCCAGAAGAAACAGACAGATAATCTTACCCAGAGTAAACGGACAGATAATCTCACCCCAGAAGAAACAGACAGATAATCTCAACCCTGAGACTGAAATCTTATCCTAGAAAATCTTATTTGGCACAGAACTCGCTCACTTCCAACCCCCAGGTGAACAGACCTCGTAGGAAAAGGCGATCCGAGCCCCAGGCCTGATAAGCCGCTTCGCTGCGCTAGTGAGATTGACGTCTACAATTTGACCGTTATTAATGCCGATTTGAAATCGCTTATGCGTCCACAAGTAGTATCTGTCTGGGTCGGACTCGCTAACCTCGCCAACAATGCCCCAGACTGGTAGGTCGTCAATAAACAGCTGATACCAATACTGATTTTGCACGGCATAGATTAGCTGTTGAGCAGTGTCCTCAGTCAGCACAATTCTGCAGTAGGTTGTCCGCCTAACTGGCATGTTAAAATCGATATCTAGGCCGGCTAGTTCGAGTTCAACGCCTTGAAACGCTTCGCCAAGTGTTTCGTGATAATGCGCAATGCCTTCTTTAGGGCCTCGGCAGAATGGCAATGAGAAATAGGAATAAGTCTCCTGCCGATTGTGGTATGGGCCGACAGTGTTCATCCAGACCACCACCTCTTCTCCGTCTTCGTACACGTGGTTGTGCTCATCGGCTGAGACTAGCGGCGCTAATGATAGCCACAGATAAATACAAAACAGAAGCCATGTAAGAAATGCGATTCGTTGCTTTAATTGACTACTGGCCATATCAAGTAGTAGCAGTCAGTGTGGTCCGGCTGGGCCAGTCTTGAAATCTGAAACCAGCAGGTCAGCGGCTTTGCATGCTGGTAACCATTTTAACACTGCCTTCCTCTTCTCCTTACATCCCTGATCCCCCTGCATCCCTGATCCCCCTGCATCCCTGATCCCCCTGCATCCCAGATCCCCCTGCATCCCTGATCCCCCTGCATCCCAGATCCCCCTGCATCCCTGATCCCCCTGCATCCCAGATCCCCCTGCATCCCAGATCCCCCTGCATCCCAGATCCCCTGCATCCCAGACCCCCTGCATCCCAGATCCCCCTGCATCCCTGATCCCCCTGCATCCCTGATCCCCCTGCATCCCAGATCCCCCTGCATCCCTGATCCCCCTGCATCCCAGATCCCCCTGCATCCCTGATCCCCCTGCATCCCAGATCCCCCTGCATCCCAGATCCCCCTGCATCCCAGATCCCCCTGCATCCCTGATCCCCCTGCATCCCAGATCCCCCTGCATCCCAGATCCCCCTGCATCCCAGATCCCCCTGCATCCCTGATCCCCCTGCATCCCAGATCCCCCTGCATCCCTGATCCCCCTGCATCCCAGATCCCCCTGCATCCCTGATCCCCCTGCATCCCAGATCTCCCTGCATCTCTGATCCCTCACAATCCTGATCCCCTCACAATCATGATACCTTCACATCCCTGATCCCCTCAAATCCCTGATCCCCCTACATCCTCGATCCCCTCACATTCCTGATCCCCTCACATTCCTGATCCCCTCATATTCCTGATCCCCTCATATTCCTGATCCCCTCATATTCCTGATCCCCTCACAATCCTGATCTCCTCACATTCCTGATCCCCTCACAATCCTGAACCCCTTACATCCCTGGCTTTAACCAGATAGGTCAAACGATGCTATCTAAAGTACATTTGAAGCGAAAAAACTCAAGCCAAGCTTCGATATGAATTGGCAAGATTATAGAAAAATATATAGGCCACAATTGTTTCAACCTGTTTATTTTAGTTAATAATTAATTTGCAAATAAACATGAGTTTCGCAAATTAGTTATGATAATAATAATATAGTAAAGAAGCATAACCACAGTTACAAGAGCGTATTAAAAACTTAAGCCAACCACCCACCCAGAAAAACCTTGGAACATAATAAGCAGTTGATAGTTAACAGTATTAAAACAGTGAATTACATAATAATAATTCAACAAACGTCAGAAACATTCACCACCTGAATCTTTCATCACCTATCACTCATCAAAAAAGCTAGCATTTTGGTTGCACCGTTAACTAAAAAAAAAACCAGACATTTCACACAGCTAATTTATTGATCAAATTCATTTGCTAAAGAAAATGAGCACACGAAGGATTCAATCAAAATCATGTAGTAAGCTGATCGGACAAAAGCAACAATTGCAAAACAAAATTAGCACAAAAAAGACGAAAATTCGAACAGAAAAAAATATGATTATTCATCATATTTATCAATTCATTTGTGCTTTTGAGTCCCTTCATTAAATCTTCAACATTTAAATTTTACAATCCAGCATGCGAACCGTGGTGTTTTAACTCGCTTAACTCATATTCCAACCATAGATACTATATAAATACAAACTAGAATAGGCGATTCTAGTAAGACACCTGAACACTTTACCTTTTGATGACCGATATGTATCGAAAATAACTTTTCTCACTACACGTGAAATTCAAATTAGAAGTCAAAGCGAGACAAAGCACAACTGAGCTCGGGATTATATAGGCAGATTAAAATTTTCGGATGAAGTTGAATTGATATTAAAAATAATTCCGTCACAGAAACTCAATGAAAAATAAATAAATACCAGCAGCATCGCGACTCTGCGCTGCTAGCACAATCACAAAGTGTGCAAGTGTGTGTTATTGGAACGCTGTACGCCCGTTGCTTTCTTGTAGAGTGACGTCACAGGTAAAAAATGAATAAATAATAAATGTGTGAACCCGATATGATTATATACCATGTCAGACACTGAAATATAATGAGGATATATTAATGGTCGTTACGAAGAACAATTAATAAATTAATTATATAGTAAAAATACTCGATGGCGCAATCAATTGCTAATGTAATATTACAAGTTTACCTTATGCAAAGGTTCCGCGGAGCAGGTGAAGAAGAACAAAGTGTACTTTATTGAGGACAAAAAATACATATATAATAGCGATAACTCTGGGGCAAAGCTAGCAATATACGGGGACAGGTATATGAGTTGCAGAAAACCTAAAGAACTACTAAACTGCCTTGGCCAAATCTGACAATTAAAAGCGGGAAGAGAAGCTCAACTGTCTTTCCGAAAGAAAAATATCAGGCACGAAAATTAGCAAGGTAGCAACAGTAGCTCAAAAGAGATTCTATGCGGAAATGAGAAGAGGAAATATTAATTATGAACCAAAAAGTTTATTAGGAAAACAATGCCAACAACTTTACATCGGGTGCAATTAAAATGATGCACTACTTACTCAACAATCTAATCAGTAAGCAGTGTGCGTATTAAGGATATCAGAGAAATACCAGTCGAAAATTTGTAGCAAATTTATTATTGCTATTAATTAAAAAAACTGAAAATGAGCTTGCACAACCCAGGCCTTCCGTTTTGGTGTACATACGTTTGAATGTCTGTCTGTCTGTCAGCCTGTCTGTCTGTCAGCCTGTCTGTCTGTCAGCCTGTCTGTCTGTCTGTCTGTCTGTCTGTCAGCCTGTCTGTCTGTATGTCCTGTCTGTCTGTCAGCCTGTCTGTCTGTCAGCCTGTCTGTCTGTCTGTCTGTCAGCCTGTCTGTCTGTCTGTCAGCCTGTCTGTCTGTATGTCCTGTCTGTTCTGTCTGTCTGTCAGCCTGTCTGTCTGTATGTCTCGTATCTATTTATCAATCCATCCATCTATGTATCTATCTACGCTCGCATCAACACTCTAGTGCACCTGCCAATCACAAAAACATATCTCAAAACACGGAAGGCCCGAACTGTGTACGTCTCAACATCGCAGGAAATCACTGCTGAATATGTATTGCATGCTATGAAGTTACACGCAAAGCACATGAAATGACCTCAAAAACTCACAAAAGACACCAAAGAGCAGGCGACCAAACAAAAATGTCTACAACGGTTGGTCAGAATTAAGACTAGTAGACACATATGGGTAACTCACTACTCGCCTGTCAGAAGCATTTATTAAGTAGTATTTAACTGGCATGCAGAAAAACAAGAAACAAGTAATTTACCCAATTCTATGTACAGCATGGCAGGGGCAGTTACAGAGAATTCATTACAAGCTATAACTTCAACCGGAGGGTTCCAATTCCGACACCAATGTTACTGTGCAGTAGAGAACAAAAAACAAATTAAACAGTAATATCGCGTATACTACTAATGGAACTAGTAGTTTAAACGGACATTTATCTATAATTGATTTATTGTTGTTGCTGCGACCTAACCGGGCATAGAAAATCCTCTTTATCCTCGATAAAATATTGCTTCTCATGCAGGTAGCTTTTCACTCTGATTGGCAATGGCAGCCGGTCGATGTGGTCGCGGCGAGTTCTGGCTAGAATTTCAAATCGGCACAGGTGGCTCAGCGAGGTCATCACGGTGAATCTAGACAGGGGATAGAGCATCGACACTTGAATTGGCGGCATGCCAGGCGCACTGGACGATAGAAAGTAGTGAAAATTGCCAGTCTTTGAATAAGCGACCGCACTTTCAATGAATTCTACTATGGTGCTGGCCGAATGGTTCTCCGGCTGCGACCAGAAGCTGAACTTGCCTGAAATTATTCCCGATGGCGCGGAATAGCGAAGTTTGAACTTACTATTTACATCTGGGAAGCTAGTTGCTATGCAATAGGGATCTGGGAAGCTATTTGCTATGCAATGGGGATCTGGGAAGTTAGTTGCTATGCAATGAGAATCTGGGAAGCTAGTTGCTATGCAATGGGGATCTGGGAAGTTAGTTGCTATGCAATGAGGATCTGGGAAGCTATTTGCTATGCAATGGGGATCTGGGACGCTATTTGCAATGCAATGGGGATCTGGGAAGTTAGTTGCTATGCAATGAGAATCTGGGAAGCTAGTTGCTATGCAATGGGGATCTGGGAAGTTAGTTGCTATGCAATGAGGATCTGGGAAGCTAGTTGCTATGCAATGAGGATCTGGGAAGCTAGTTGCTATGCAATGGAGATCTGGGAAGCTGGTTGCTATGCAATGGAGATCTGGGAAGCTAGTTGCTATCCAATGAGGATCTGGGAAGCTATTTGCTATGCAATGGGGATTTGGGAAGCTAGTTGCTATGCAATGGGGATCTGAGAAGCGCAAGCTGTAACCGAATAAATCCGACAACTTATGCCAACTCCATGTACGCAACTGCAGTGCGCATTATTTAAAAGTACGCAAGCCAACACGTGTTTGGCAAGAACGTACACTAGAAAGGGGGAGAAGCTTAAAGTCAGCTAGCGAATTTCATAAAAAATAATAATTGCTAGGAAGCAAAAAAAGTTGTTTTCTTGTGCTTGCTCTCTCTCTGTCTCTCTCTCTCTCTTAAAAGGGCAAATAGAGAAAACTGTGCCAAAATTCTGGTAGCTGGCAGTTGACGGGCACAGAGAGCGGTTGGGTAAGAAACGAGAGGCGCGCGCATACACAGAGTGCAAAAACGTGCTTTGCATTGCGTATATTTAGATATATCGCTATTCCTCCTTACTAAGTATTTTTATGGTATGGCGCGAAGGTAAGAGAGACGAAGATTTTTCCTTAGGAAAGAGGGAAACTAGGAGAAGTAAGAGGCGCGGAGCGAAACAGACACAAAGCAACTGCAAGTGTGTTGAACTGCATTCCATCCGAAGCCTGGACTAAATCTATCTAAATAGCATTATGCCGAAGAGAAAGGTCAGCTGTCAAGAGCTGGGCGAAGTTTGTTGGTGTGGTGGTTTTAGCTGGATTTAGGACAGTTAATATCCGTATGCCCCAACACCTAAATAATCCCTTTGCCAACACCTGAATAATCCCTTTGCCAACACCTGAATAATCTCTTTGCCAACACCTGAATAATCCCTTTGCCAACACCTGAATAATCCCTTTGCCAACACCTGAATAATCCCTTTGCCAACACCTGAATAATCCCTTTGCCAACACCTGAATAATCCCTTTGCCAACACCTGAATAATCCCTTTGCCAACACCTGAATAATCCCTTTGCCAACACCTGAATAATCCCTTTGCCAACACCTGAATAATCCCTTTGCCAACACCTGAATAATCCCAAAAATTCCAAAAATCCTTTTGCCATGTGAATAATCCCTTAATATCCATTCAATAAGGAACCCTAATAATACTTAGCCAACAGTTCAATAAGTGCAATACAGCACAGAATCAGTAAGCTGATTTCATACGGCACAAGCTCAATAGTACAAAGCAATAATCACTCTCTTGTGTGTGCACTTTAGGGACAGAAAAGACAGGAGAGGCGGCTGCGCTGAAGCACGGGAGGGGGGTGATTTTTCTTCAATTCGACCGACACCATCAGCAGGGGGTGGCATGTTGCTGGAGTTCGTGCGTGCATTTTTATGTGCTAGCTAGGCCAGCCATTCTCCTTATATAGTTTGCCATCCCACGCATGCTGTTGCCGTATTTCCGCTGCCTTAGAATAACTCAGTACAGCATATACATTGATATCAATCTATTATCGGCCTAGGCAGTTCAGGAATCCTCGTGTCCTAAAAGTATTCCATTTCCATAATTCTCCTCCGCTTCTTTTATTCTCAGCTTCACGCGGGCCAACAAACAAATAAATGTAGTAAATGAGTAGATCTACCTGTCTACTTCTTGCTCTCCGATAGTCTATTTCTAGCTGTACCATTGTCTACTTTCTTGCTCTCCGATAGTCTATTTCTAGCTGTACCATTGTCTACTTTCTTGCTCTCCGATAGTCTATTTCTAGCTGTACCATTGTCTACTTTCTTGCTCTCCGATAGTCTATTTCTAGCTGTACCATTGTCTACTTATTGCTCTCCGATAGTCTATTTCTAGCTCTACCATTGTCTACTTCTTGCTCTCCGATAGTCTATTTCTAGCTCTACCATTGTCTACTTCTTGCTCTCCGATAGTCTATTTCTAGCTCTACCATTGTCTACTTCTTGCTCTCCGATAGTCTATTTCTAGCTGTACCATTGTCTACTTCTTGCTCTCCGATAGTCTATTTCTAGCTCTCCGATTGTCTACTTCTTGCTCTCCGATAGTCTATTTCTAGCTGTACCATTGTCTACTTTCTTGCTCTCCGATAGTCTATTTCTAGCTCTCCGATTGTCTACTTCTTGCTCTCCGATAGTCTATTTCTAGCTCTCCGATTGTCTACTTCTTGCTCTCCGATAGTCTATTTCTAGCTGTACCATTGTCTACTTTCTTGCTCTCCGATAGTCTATTTCTAGCTGTACCATTGTCTACTTTCTTGCTCTCCGATAGTCTATTTCTAGCTCTACCATTGTCTACTTCTTGCTCTCCGATAGTCTATTTCTAGCTGTACCATTGTCTACTTTCTTGCTCTCCGATAGTCTATTTCTAGCTCTACCATTGTCTACTTCTAGCTCTCCGATTGTCTACTTCTTGCTCTCCGATAGTCTATTTCTAGCTCTACCATTGTCTACTTCTTGCTCTCCGATAGTCTATTTCTAGCTGTACCATTGTCTACTTTCTTGCTCTCCGATAGTCTATTTCTAGCTCTACCATTGTCTACTTCTAGCTCTCCGATTGTCTACTTCTTGCTCTCCGATAGTCTATTTCTAGCTCTCCGATTGTCTACTTCTTGCTCTGCGATAGTCTATTTCTAGCTGTACCATTGTCTACTTTCTTGCTCTCCGATAGTCTATTTCTAGCTCTCCGATTGTCTACTTCTTGCTCTCCGATAGTCTATTTCTAGCTCTCCGATTGTCTACTTCTTGCTCTCCGATAGTCTATTTCTAGCTGTACCATTGTCTACTTCTTGCTCTCCGATAGTCTATTTCTAGCTCTCCGATTGTCTACTTCTTGCTCTCAGATTGTCTACTTTTAGCTCACCGATTGTCTACTTCTAGCTCTCCGATTGTCTACTTCAAGCAATATTATTGTCTACTTCTAGTCATCCCGTTGTCTACTTTTATCTCCTTAGTATTCTACTTCATTTCCTCACAGTCCACTTCTATCTCTACAATAGTCTACTTTTAACTCTAACTATAATCTACCTCTATCTCTCATAGTCTACTTCTATCTTTCCTCATAATCTACTTTCATCTATATCTACTTCTAACGCAGGCAGTAAATAATAAGTTGTGGTGTCAGGCACAGTGATTACCCGAATTCGTAGTTCTACTTTATGATCGTGATCCGCAATAAAATCAATGCAGATTTAGCAGCGTAAAGATCATATTTGCAATAAACAACAGAATTAGTGGCGGAATGGGCAGTGAAGACGGAACAGATTGCAACATGTGCTACAATTTTCTATTAGCGCTACTTAGCGGCTAAACCGCTCCACCAAAACCATTAATAACTAGGAAGCCATTACGAGCAATAGAAGATTAACCGCCTTGAGTTTGCCCATAGGGTGAGTATTTTATTACCAGCTTATCTCCCCCCACCAGGCTCTGATTTTTTGGAGCTACTGTATAAGCAGGAAGCTCGCGTCCCTCATCATTGCTGTTCTCTGCCTAAGAGCAAAATAAACATATAATTCTATATGTACAAGTAATATGCTAGATTAAGGACTAAACTATAAAATGCCCGTCAATGGACCCACATCCTTAGCCAGCCTCCCAGATCCTCAGTTGCGGGGCCAGCCTCCCAGATCCTCAGTTGCGGGGCCAGCCTCCCAGATCCTCAGTTGCGGGGCCAGCCTCCCAGATCCCCAGATCCTCAGTTGCTGTGTCAGCCTCCCAGATCCTCAGTTGCTGTGTCAGCCTCCTAGATCCGCAGTTACTGGGCCAGCCTCCCAGATCCTCAGTTGCTGGGCCAGCCTCCCAGATCCTCAGTTGCTGTGTCAGCCTCCCAGATCCTCAGTTGCTGTGTCAGCCTCCCAGATCCTCAGTTGCGGGGCCAGCCTCCCAGATCCTCAGTTGCTGTGTCAGCCTCCCAGATCCTCAGTTGCGGGGCCAGCCTCCCAGATCCTCAGTTGCTGTGTCAGCCTCCTAGATCCGCAGTTGCTGGGCCAGCCTCCCAGATCCTCAGTTGCTGGGCCAGCCTCCCAGATCCTCAGTTGCTGTGCCAGCCTCCCAGATCCTCCAGCGCCACCGGCAGCAACTCACCCTTGTTGTGCTCAATCCTGGTGTGATAAGTCTGGCTCCTGGCCCGGAAGCTCAGGCTCACAATATAAGAATCGTGGGCCGAATCGCGAACAAGAAACGTTCCATCTGACCGGTTATTTAGCATGTCCTCGGCGTCTGTGCAGCTTAGCGGGCCGAAGTACCACGGTTTCTGGGGTGGTGGAGTGGATAATTAGAATTGTTATTTTAAAGCATATTGTACGCACCGAATATATAGAACTAAAAAACACATTTCGAAATTTCCTAAATCAAACTACATGTATACCTAAAACTAATATCTCTCAAACTAAATTATAAACTAAACTATACCTAAAATCTCTTCAAAACAAAACTGAAACCTTTAACATATAATATACTAAAAATCTAAAAAAAACCTTCAATATAAAGTTTTTACAATCACATTCTGACTACAAGGTATTTATATTCAATATTTTTTCATAGTTTGAACATTAGTCAAAGAAAACATTGGCCAAAATAACAAAAACACACAGGAACAACAGTAGCGCTTGTTGAGGTCGCGACCTAATTTCTGACTTTATAAGAAATATAGTACGAAGATTGAAAAACTGTTCTGCAATGGAAACAGTAACACAAAGATAGATATGATCAAAATCCATCATTCAATACACACACAGCACTATGCACACACAGATTAGCCTATGATAGCAAACATTTACCCTACCTAGCTAAATTGTGTGGTTGCAACTGTCAGGAAACAGAAACACAGATAGAGAGAGAGGGGGGGGGTATAGAGGGTGCAGAACACCTAGTCTGCTGCCATAATAATTTCGTGCCAAAATTAAGTTGGCACTGCGCCAACTCCGGCCCCCAATTGGGGTCCACAAGGTCAGATTGGCACAAACAGAGAGAAAGTGACTTTCCCAGTAAGGTGGTAATTTTAAGGTCACACAGAATTTGGCACAACTGCACCTGCACCAAGAATTGATGGGTGCAACAAACTCGGTTTTCGATGCTTTAACAAAAACAAACGGAAATGCAGCAGTTGGCGTATTTGTTACATTACATTAGGCAAGGGGATGAAAATAATAATTGCAATACGAGTGTACTCTATTTTAACCGTATTTTTTCTATTCTCATGAAACTTGCTGCACGATTTTTATGCTTTTGTGGTTTTTATACACTCGCCTCAGTTTTCAGTAGTTAAGCGACAAAATTTTCTAGGTTGCTGAAATCGATCCGGTTCTAGATGAACATATACAGCCTGCCTGCCTGTCCTTGTCTGCCATCTGTGTCTACCTGTCCGTGTCTGCCATCTGTGTCTACCTGTCCGTGTCTGCCATCTGTGTCTGTCTCTGTGTCTGTCAGACACCTGTCCGTGTCTATCTCTCTGTCTGCCATCTGTGTCTACCTGTCCGTGTCTGCCATCTGTGTCTGTCTCTGTGTCTGTCAGACACATGTCCGTGTCTGTCTCTCTGTCTGCCATCTGTGTCTACCTGTCCGTGTCTGTCTGTGTCTGTCTCTCTGTCTGCCATCTGTGTCTACCTGTCCGTGTCTGTCTGTGTCTGTCTCTCTGTCTGCCATCTGTGTCTACCTGTCCGTGTCTGTCTGTGTCTGTCTCTCTGTCTGCCATCTGTGTCTACCTGTCCGTGTCTGCCTGTCCGTGTCTGTCTCTCTGTCTGCCATCTGTGTCTACCTGTCCGTGTCTGCCTGTCCGTGTCTGTCTGTCTGTCTGTCTGTCATCCGTGTCTGCCTGTCCGTGTCTGCCTGTCCGTGTCTGTCTGTCTGTCTGTCATCCGT
>NIVC01001184.1:250000-257500 GCA_002269645.1 Macrostomum lignano
ATTTATAAATTTGTACAGCACCAGATTTCATTGAATCAATAATTTCACAAGTTGTTGAGACTCTTGTAGGATTTCAAGGCTTCTATCAATTATCAAATTTGAGTACTCTATAAACATGAAGTCTGTAGACTTTTACAAGTTCTTAAGTCAATTTTATTCAAAACTAAGTTGAATACAAATTCCAGACTCAATTTTTAAGACTCAACTTTATGACTATGATTAGAACATATTATATAAATCAAAGTTTTTTTATAAACTATGTCCTTAAATTCTTAAATTTACAATGTATACTAGAAATTCTGGCCTATAGACCATTTCTAAGACTAACAGGCTAGCATAGTGCGATGACATACAGAATAAAAAACTGCTGGAATGGTATATAAACATTTCAAAAAGTGTCTATGAGTATTATCTAGTGCATCATGAAAAAAGTTTCTGGTATAGCAAGGAGCACCTAAAATGTGTAGGTGTCTAATGCACATCTATAGGTTTTCTAAAAGCTCTTGGTGCATATCCATAGGTTTTTTAATGAAAATATTTGAATGCTAAAATATTCTAATATTCTAAAAAGCTTGGGTTTATAGTGCTATACTAAATACTTTTTAAATTTATTATTATATTGTCATTGTTTACTATATATCATTGCATATTACAAATTGTACTAATGTAATTTTAGTACAATTTATTAATGAGAAAAAAATAAATAAACTATAGAATAGCTTTAAAAATGCAAAAGTCTTCAAATAGAACTCTTAGCAAGCATTTGCATTCAGCATAATCATTGATTATACAAAATAATTACTGCATTTTCTAGCATCTATGATCTAGTATAATCTAGACTAGCTACTTAAGTATAGTATTAATTCTTAATACTTGGTTAATATTAAATTGAAGGTTAAAACATAAGATTTCAATAAGATTTTAAACATTTTAAAAATATTTTTTTAATAATTTTTTTATTATTTTTATAAATCTTACTTTTTTAAATAAAAAGATCTAGCCTACTTTATTTTTGAAAGTTGATCAAAAGTTTTGTAAGTTTTCTAAATTCTTTATCTTAAATTTCAATACTTTTAGCAGATGATTCTTTTATGTTCCCCTGCCCCTATAAATTTCAAATTTTCATTTTTTCAGCTGAAAATGATTTTTTCAAGTAAATTTAATGTGAAATTTATACCTTAAAATTGCTTATGCTTAATTGGATAGCTATATTAATTCTTTTAAAAAGTTAGCATAAACTTATACAATCAACTTTTTTACTTTAGCATGAAACCCAAATTGAAAGGGAATAAAATTATTCAATCCATAGTTCAACATATAGAAAAATAACATGCAGTACTGGCAATGCACCCAACATAATTTAAGAATAACGTACCTAGCTTCCACTATTGAGGACAATGTCAATGAAGGTAATATCCAACTAGGCCAGGCTGCCCACACTTATGAACCACAACTGTAGGTCACAATAAAGGTATGAAGCCTACTCAGTCGGTATAGATTACCAATTGGACTTGTGAAGCCTCACAACCTTAACTACCTATTGACCTCCCATTTGAGATGGCATTAGAGTGATTAGACCAAATTCCTTAAGGATTTCTATCTAACAACATCTATATTAATTTAAGAATAATAGCCAAGCATCAGCCCTATCTCCATAGTTTGGAACATCCTGAATATATACCAGACTAAAATCTAGCACAATTTATTTGGTAAACTAGTGTATGCCAATTTTTTCTAACCCTGAAAAATTGTAATCTTTTAAAAAAATGAGGCTCATTATGAGCTTTGTTTTTGGTGACGCAGTGTACCGAATGACTTTTTTTTGCTAATATTCTTTATAGCAAAAAGTTAATATATGCCAAGATTTCTTTAATTCTTTCAAAATAACTACTTTCCATTTAAATTTACTTTTATTACATAATTTGATTCTGCAACTGCAGAAACATGTAGACCAATTTTTCACTATACATTTTATATTCCAGATTTCAAAAAAAATTGTATACCAAGTGTATGCCAAAAGTCATAAGTGTATGCTGGATTAATCCAGTATATCATCTTTCTTTCAGACTATGGTCCCACCTCTTATTGTTCATCTTTAATTAGCTCAATATTCTTGCATTACATAAAATATGGTTCTTAGATAGGACTTTTGATATTATCAATATGCTATTCAAGTAACTATACTCTATTCATTATTATATCCAACAAGGTATAACTATAAAGCAGGTTTTGCTGGCCTTTGCAATAATTTCAGGTAAGTCTTTGCTTAACTATATAGTTATTTTTACTTATTGAGATAGGGCCTTAGCAAGCAATGAATATAATCCACTTTGGTAACATCCACTTCGGTAACAGCCACTTTGAAAACAAAAAAATGACTACTTTGATAATAGCCACTTTGGTAATAGCCAGTTTGGTAAAAAAGCAGATTTATGATTATCAACTTTATATCTTTATGGTAATTAATTACCTTTTGCAACAACAAAGGGCTAGGCAGCATATTGAAATTGAAAATTCAAAGTAATTAATAAAAGGAAAAAATAGATTCTATAGTTTTAAGTTGTTAACTTAGATAATCTAATGTGCATCATATTTAATCAGTTATACCAAGATGGAATTTTTGTACAAAATCCTAGATGTATTTCGTGCACATTAACAAAAACTTGTGCACTTGTGCGCATATTTCTAGCAAACTTGTGCAACTTTAAAAGGTTTATATGCGTGCAACTTATTGTTCTAAGAAATATTGCATAACTAATAACTTCAAAAAAAATTTAAATATTGCACTTGTTGCAGTAAAACAAAGTTATTCCATATTTAAAAACAAAGCCTCTGCAAACTACATTAAACTCAAAAGAAAATTATAAAATTTATTTTAACTTTAACAAAACATTGTAAAAAAGTTGCTTAAAAATTCAAGTGCCAAAGAACTTGCATGGTTTTGGTTCCAAAATTATCATGCAAAGATTCCATCTTGGCAGTTACAAGATGTCTTAGTGCATGTATCTAAGGTAAGATATAAGGTCTAAGGTAAGGTATTTTAATCTGGAAATTAAAATAGATTGGTAAAAAAACTTTTAAACAAGTTAAACATATGTACTATGTAGATGAACATTCTCTCAAAGTGTATGAGAATATATCTTAATTATTTTTGTTGTTCTTCTTTTAAAGTTCATAGTTGCATTCTTTTGAAACATATCAATTATTATATACATGTACTTATTATTCTAATTTTTTACCATAGTGGCCATTACCAAAGTGGTCATTTTTTGTTACTAAACCAAAGTGGCTATTACTAAAGTTGACTATTACCTTAGCAATCTAATCACAGAGGTCTACCTTCTAGACTTTGAAGCTGCAGCTTGGTAGGCTACCAGCCTACCATACTCCCAAAGATGCTGTTTTGTGGGGAAAATTCTTGTGTGCAACAAGGTCCTAGGCAGCCATGTGCGGCCTGCACGGCGTGCAGCCAAGAGGCGGAAATTATTTTGGCATACGCCGCGCAAATATTTTATTCATTCCACATTTTTGGTAATGACAATTTTTTTATTTTAAATTGAATGTCTCACGATAATAACACAATGTGCATAACGAGAGGTCTTTTTGTGTATCTACAATAAGGAAAACAACTTTTGTGTGATGCAATACAATTTTCAGGCATTAGGCCTATAAAATAGTATATAATAAATACAAACTATAGTATTTTGTTTAAGTATTTCTTTTTTTATTTTTATTTGAAAGTGTGTCTTGCATTAATTATTCAATGCAAAGCTTACCGCTTACATAGATAGATCGGTAGATCTAGATCCCTTATTGCCACTTACCTGTGCTGTCCTAGTTTACTATGGATAGTTTCTTTTCTTTATTTGGATTTTAAATCTCTCGTTAAAAATTTAAAACTAAAAAATCTAAAATTCAAATTTAAAAATTTAAAAAGTCATTTAGCTTGGCGTGCATGGGGTATATATGTGATTTGACCTTCTGCGTGCAGCGTGCAAGGGCAAAAATTATTTTCCCGTGCATTAAGCATACTCAGGACTATGGATAGGCTATCTCTTTCACTGCATCAAAGCTATTTTTTACCAAGTATAACAGCAAGTCCTACAGGCTATAGCACTATAGCAAGGATATCTGGTGGACTCAGGCAATTGCAACTTTATTTGGATGCTTATGGCCCTGCCCTGCCTGCCAGTGGAGCATATGAATGACATTATCTTACCTAACCTAAATGAAATATATGTTTATAATGACATAGGAATTTATTTCTTACCTAGGCTAGGCCGCCTAGGCATAGTCCCAACTAATTGGCACTAAACTAAAGACAAAATAGGCCTATACAGGCTAGGCCTAGGCCTATAATAGTATAAATTTGAGGTAAGATTTCAATTAAGATGAGATTACAAAATCACTATATACCGCTTACATTAGGCTTAGGCCCACTTACTAAAAATGGCCTATCTTTTTTTTATTAGGGCCTATTACTATTAGGCCCCTAAGTATTATTATTAATATAGGTCTAATAAAAAATAAATTTAGAAACGAAATTTTCAAAGATTAATTCTCGGGAGTTGTTCTAATTTTGATTCTGGGAGTAGCCATATTAAAAAATTATCGAAAATAACAAAACAAACGCTATTCCGTCGTTTGCTCTGCAGCTAAATTGTAAAGTCAGGTGTAGGCCTGATGAAAGCGAATATTGCATAAAAATAAGACAATTTTTTGACTTAAAAAAGTTCTTGTAAAGCTTACAAGATAAAACAAATTTTTAAACTGTCTAAGCGAACTTCACTTCACTTCTTATTTTGCACATTTGTAATTAGCAGTTAATGCACTGCCACTAGTGGTATGTTTTTTTATTTTTGACAAATATCGTCGTCGTCACTATTTACGATAATTAAAACCTATACGTGATCAAAAAAATTCTAGTTCGAAACCCGACAAGCAAGACAAAAGGCAAAGGCAAAAAGCAAAAGGAGCAGCAGAAACTTATTTGTAAAATACAGTAAAGTGCATGCTAAAACATCTCTTTTTTAAATCCATGGCTTACAACGCACAGGAAAAAATAGATATAAATCTCTAATTCTTAGAGTTCAAGCAAGGACTACTAGACAAAATTCCAGTGGTCTTGTGTTATTTGTTTATAATAATCATGAAATTAAAATTCCGCATTGAAATCAGACACTCAGCCTAAATAGAAAAAAAACCATTAGACGTTCAGATACATTTAATGCTTCTATTATTTTTAGTATCGTACGAGCTACTTTTCGAGAGTTTCAGTTTTCGCACTTTTTGCACCTTAACGATAATGAGACATAACTCGTACAATCTTTGATAGAAAGACTGAAAATTGATTACAAAGCCAATCTTCTCCAGCAACTTTCAAGAGAATTTTCCTTCAACACTCGTTGCCGTGGACTTTGGCCAGAGATTCGGCAACGGCCGGGTTGCGATAAAAGTGCAGCTATCATGCCTGCTGAACTGCTCCCTATGAAATCGATGGCTTATGTAAAACGACTGATCATTTCTTATTTCCAGGTTGCGCTAATCTTATTGTCTACTTTCAGCATGGAAAGTCTGTCAACTGTGCCAGAATAAGTCCGCACGATAATAACGTACGTAATATCCAAGTCAGTACAAGATTTAAACAGATTGCTACAATTTTATTAATGCGTTGAAATAGTATCTCGCAATTAAAGTACATTATACATTTACACAAAAAATCCGATGCACTTTTGCAAGTAAATTCGTAAGACTTGAAACGAAACCGAGATGTTCCAATGTACTTTAGTTGCTATAATCGAAAATTTTCTATACATGTTAATTTATCCATATGAAATGTAAAACAACATTGGTCCTACTACAGGCATTGATAAAATGTTTTCTTTAATCAATAGACTAAGTTAAAGTTGACGTTGAACACATACTCTGAAAATTATATCGACAAGTCATTTTTATTGATATACTACGCTTTTAAGTAAATGCTTCACTTTAAAATAAATAGAAATGTAATAATCAGTATATATTAAATTTTAAATAAATGTTTGACGCGTTTCAGTCGATTCAGACATTAACAGGATATAAACTATTGTCTCTGGTCATGACTCCCCTGTCTCCCCTGTCTCCCCTATCTCCCCTGTCTCCCCTGTCTCCCCTGTCTCTCCTATCTCCCCTGTCTCCCCTGTCTCCCCTGTCTCCCCCTGTCTCCCCTGTCTCCCCTGTCTCCCCTATCTCCCCTGTCTCCCCTGTCTTCCCTATCTCCCCTGTCTCCCCCTGTCTCCCCTGTCTCTCCTATCTCCCCTGTCTCCCCTGTCTCCCCTATCTCCCCTGTCTCCCCTGTCTCCCCTGTCTCCCCCTGTCTCCCCTGTCTCCCCTATCTCCCCTGTCTCCCCTGTCTTCCCTATCTCCCCTGTCCCCCCCTGTCTCCCCTGTCTCTCCTATCTCCCCTGTCTCCCCTGTCTCCCCTGTCTCCCCTGTCTCCCCTGTCTCCCCTGTCTCCCCTATCTCCCCTGTCTCCCCTGTCTCCCCTATCTCCCCTATCTCCCCTGTCTCCATTGTCTCCCCTATCTCCCCTGTCTCCCCTGTCTCCCCTATCTCCCCTATCTCCCCTGTCTCCACTGTCTCCCCTATCTCCCCTGTCTCCCTATTTTTCCTATTCTTTCCTATCTCCCCTATTCTCCCATATTCTCTCCTATCTCCCCTATTCTACCCTGTATCCCTGTCTCCACTATCTCCCCTGTCCCCCTACCTCCTGTCTCATTCCGCCAATTGAAAGTGGACATTTCCGCCAGTTGCATCGATAATCCGAGGGCGTATCCGGTATTTAAAGGGATGACAGTTCTTTACGAGTATAAAAAATGACTTTAGAAATATGGCCATAAAATATAACAGTTGGTCACCGAAAATACCGCACAGAAGTACAAAACAAGTTATGTTGCCTGCCGCTTGCTTGTGGAAGCAATTTCGAATGTAATGCAGCATTGAATTGAAAATGAATTCAGTGATAGACAGCTCTTTGATCTGCACTCTTTGGACTTTGAACGAAGATTCACTCTTTGTGAGCACGACTGAGTACTCAGGTTGTCAAATCGCTCAATGCGCCATCGTGAGCGACAGTAGTGCAGCAATGTCAGAGGGGTAAGCAATTGTTTCTTAGAAAGCTGCTGAATCGATTTCTTGACGACAGGCTTGCCAGTTTATTGACGTTTACAGTCTGCAAGTGAATGCAAGGCACGCTGGTATTGATCACCATAGGTACCAGGCTGAAACATTTAACTGTCTACTTAGTTGCGAGTATCTATAGACCATTGAAGCGCTGCAGATAATGCATTGTAGAGAAAGGACAAATGCAATTTCTGTCTCAACCTGCCTGTCTGTGTCTGTCTCTCTATCCTGTCTGTCTGTCTGTCTGTCTGTCTGTCTGTCTGTCTGTCTGTCTGTCTGTCTGTCTGTCTGTCTGTCTGTCTGTCTGTCTGTCTGTCTGTCTGTCTGTCTGTCTGTCTG
>NIVC01001184.1:265000-315000 GCA_002269645.1 Macrostomum lignano
CTATAATGCTGAATGTACGTCACCTTAAACAGATCGATAACTCCAGACCACAGCGGTACGAACAGGAACACAACAGCGCTGTGACTGCAAACCAGCCAATGCATCGCCTGCCTGTCGCCGTGCATGTAGTCGGCTGGCACCTGGCTTTGCAGATTCGCCACCAGAAGATTTCGGCATCGAATGCTGAATCCAATAAAAGCAGACCAGAGCAGGCCGGTGCAAATGAGGGAACAGGCGTGCAGCTGGCTCAGGGCATTCGCTGGCTCTGATGTTGAAGAAGAACTCGAAGCAGAAGACGATTGTTGTTCCAATCTTCGATAGGCTGACATGATTTTTTTGCCACAGAAAAATGTACGAATTGTTCGTTACCGTAGCTGCGATTGAGTTGCTATGCTTCTTTTATGAGCAATTTCTTATCTTCTGCATACAGTACCAGTATGTAGACGCCTTTGCCTTTAACTGGGTGCACAATTTCGATTTTGCACGCTATATTACAAAAGTAGGTCTGCTAACGTGACTTGTTGGTGAATGTGCCAATGGGTAATAAGATACTGATAAGAATTATGTGTATAAGCGTGGCACTGCATGCACAGTGCCTGTACACGTTTATAGCTCATACTTGTACGATCGTACGTAAGGCGGCCATTAATATGCATGTATACTAATGAATTGAAGCTTATACTTCTTTCGGAGGCTTGATGTAACTTCAGAGCTGTCGATCTACACACAGCCATGCAAAACGATGGTCATAAGAAAGTCCGGGAAGCGATGTAAACTAAACAGATTCCGCGGTATACGCGGCCACATTCGTTGGGGCTTGGAAGCACGAAGACACGGAGAGTGTACATTCCGCGGACGATTAGAGAGTGAGGATCGCTGTACACTTTGTGTGAGCGTGTGAATGAGTGCTTGCGTTTGTATCCGCTCAAGAACAGCGGAATGGAGGTCTACGGGCATTTACGTCTATATAGTCTACAGAAATTTACGTCTAGAGTCTACAGTCGTCTACTTCTTAGTCTACAGACGATTACTTCTATAGAGTCTA
Organism: Macrostomum lignano; assembly: GCA_002269645.1. Lineage (NCBI taxonomy): Eukaryota > Metazoa > Platyhelminthes > Macrostomidae > Macrostomum > Macrostomum lignano. The sequence goes on from NIVC01001184.1 coordinate 266,046, forward strand.
CAGACATTTACGTCTAGAGTCTGCAGACATCTACTTCTTAGTCTACAGACGACTACTTCTATAGAGTCTACAGAAATTTACGTCTAGAGTCTACAGACGTCTACTTCTTAGTCTACAGACGATTACTTCTATAGAGTCTACAGACATTTACGTCTAGAGTCTACAGACGTCTACTTCTTAGTCTACAGACGACTACTTCTATAGAGTCTACAGACGATTACTTCTATAGAGTCTACAGACGTCTACTTCTTAGTCTACAGACAATTACTTCTATAGAGTCTACAGACGATTACTTCTATAGAGTCTACAGACGTCTACTTCTTAGTCTACAGACGACTACTTCTATAAAGTCTACAGACGACTACTTCTATAGAGTCTACAGACGATTACTTCTATAGAGTCTACAGACGTTTACTTCTATAGTCTATAGACGTACAGACTTCATGAATTCAAGCTCAAATTTGACTAATGTCAATAATTAAACTTATTGATACTTCAAACATAAACGTTTGGCATCCAGGGTCCGAGTTCAGGATGCAAAATTTTAACGCTAATGTACCACGTGACAAACGCTATGACAAAAAACCCAGCATATAATCCGTCCACCAAGTATTTTCATAGATGATAGAGTTTAACCCGTTGAAACACGAACAGAGAAGAAAAAGAATTCGGGCACTTAAACCAAATTAAGATTTTTTAATCCACGCTTGCAACAACGTCACCAATGAGCAACCTTCTTCCAACAGCAAGTGTATTTATCGGTGTGGTTAATTATAACAACTCGACTAAGCTGCTGGTCTCCAAGAGCAATAACTGTTTTCAATCAATATTTTCAGTCGGCTAGGACTCTCTCACTCTTCTTAGTCTTAGTTGGTGAAACCGCGCGAAGCCCGGCGACCGCGGGCCTTCTCAAATTTGCGACCCTTCGATCGGACCACCGGCTTGGTGTGCGAGTGCGGCACGCCCGGCGGCCGGCCGAAATGCCGCTGGGCGGCCCGCTTTCTCGTGCCCTGCACCAGCAGCGTGTTCTGGCCTTTGGGGGCCCGCCTGGCCAGCTCGTCGAAGGTGATGATCTCTCCGCCGGCTGCCAGAAGGCGGGCGCGAGCCTTCTCAGTAACCCGCAGGGCGCACAGGGTCACCTGCGGTAAGAGATTAATAGGTGAAGAAAGATTTTAATTGACTATTCAAAGCTCAACTATAGTAATAAGAGCTACTAACGCCAATACTTAAGTCGAAGCTTTGGCGCCACAGTAGCCTAGCTAAGATTTTGGCGCCACAGTAGTCTAGCTAAGATTTTGGCACCACAGTAGTCTAGCTAAGATTTTGGCGCCACAGTAGCCTAGCAAAGATTTTGGCGCCACAGTAGCCTAAGTTTTGGCACCTCAGTAGCTTGTCTTTGGCGCCACAGAAACTCGAGCTTTGGCGCCACAGTAGCCTAGCTAAGATTTTGGCGCCACAGTAGCCTAGCTAAGATTTTGGCGCCACAGTAGTCTAGCTAAGATTTTGGCGCCACAGTAGCCTAGCTAAGATTTTGGCGCCACAGTAGCCTAGCTAAGATTTTGGCGCCACAGTAGCCTAGCTAAGATTTTGGCGCCACAGTAGTCTAACTAAGATTTTGGCGCCACAGTAGCCTAGCTAAGATTTTGGCGCCACAGTAGCCTAAGTTTTGGCACCTCAGTAGCTTGTCTTTGGCGCCACAGAAACTCGAGCTTTGGCGCCACAGTAGCCTAATTTTGGCGCCATAGTATGCTGATTTTTCGTACCACAGTAGCTTTATTTTTTTGGCGCCCAAAACAATCTTACTTTTTTCCGCCATAGTACTCGTAGCTTAAGTTTTGGCGCCTAAGTAGTCTAATTTTGGCGCCACAGTATCTTACGCTACATTAGCCCAAGTTTTGGAGCCTCAGTGCCTATTTTTGGCGCCACAGTCAGAAGCTTCATTTTTGGCGCCACCGTAGCCCAAGTTTAGGCGCTAGAGTAGCTTAAGTATTTGGCGCCACAGTAGGCTAAAGTAAACCTGAATAAAAAACAATAACCATCCAAATTAGTCAGACAACAACAAACCTTGGGCATAGTCTGCACCCGAGAGTCGTTAGTAACGGTTCCCACGGTGACAACAATGCGGCCCTCGCGATTCGGTTTGCGCAGCATTCGGCCCAGACGAGCCAGAGACAGCGGGCCCCGATTGGCCCGGCTCATGAACAGGCGGCGAAGGATGATCTTGTTGAATTTGGCGCCAGTGCGGCGGGCCAGGAATCGGTAGAGTTTCACCAGCAGGCGCAGATAGACATCGTCGGATTTCGGATTGGTGCGACGCACCTTGCGATCGTTCTTGTGGCAGATGTCAACGCCCATTGCTGTGGGTTTTAATTAATCATCATTCAATCAATTCATTTTCTGGCCCTAAAAATTGCCATTCTGCTTTAAATGTATTAAAAACCAATAGAAATATTTTACCAAGCAGAAGCTGAGGACTCAACCCAAGTCTCAGCAGTAATGTATAAATGAAATAACAATAAAAATATAAACCCTTGTTAAATTAATATAGAAGCTTTGATTGCCAGCCCTTTTTCCTTATTAATGTCTAACTAACTGTTAAAATACTTTAAAGACCATTGGAGCCCTTGATTTATTGGAATTAAGGAGATGAAATTAATGAATGTGGCCAGATTCAAAGCTTTTGTGAGGGAAATTATACACAAGCTATAGAGATTTAACTTTATTAAAAGTTATGGGAAGACACAGATTGTTTATAGGTAATTTTAGATATAAAATAGCTTACAGATATAGATATTAAGAATTTTTTTAATGGTAGATCTTTAGTAATACTTCAAATAAAAGCCTTAGAGGCAAATAATCTGCTTTAAATTATTAAATTGATTTAGCTACTCATTTAAAAAGTCAGCCTTTCCACCTCATAGAGCCTGACCAGGATAGGAAAAATCTGATTGGGCAGGATCAGGCAGGATTGAATTCAAAAAGTCGGGACTCAGGATTGGTTGGGATTGGGATAAAGATCTACCATTGACATCCAGGCTTATTTAGGTATATGATGGCTAATGATGCATTTATTACTATAATATATAGGCTAGTAGGCACATTTATTAATTTGTATTAGTAGGCCCTAGTCAAGTGATATTACTACTACTATATTAGCCTAACTTGTAGTTTAGTAAAAGTTAGTACTACTGAAGCATAGAGCCTAGACAAACTTAGGTTTTGGTCAAGTCAAGTACTTGACCAAACTTTGACATAAACATATTCTAGAATCTAGGAAATCAAAATAACCTTGAAATAAAAAAAGAATTGTGGCAGGCAGGTTGCCACCTTGATCATTATTTTCTGTTAATAATTTTTAGAAAACTTAATTTTCTGCAAAATCATTATGTGCTCCAACCCCCAGAATTTTTGTTTTATTTCAACCCTTGCTTTTCACGTCATCATCTTGGCCATTGACCTATCCCCATCCTAGTTTTATTTTCTCTATTTTCCCACCTGTGGCCTGTTTGTTTCCTTGCTCTTGGTTACTTAACTTTTTCAACATTATTTCTACGTGAATTATGCTCCTGTCCAACGTTCTGCCCTAATATTATAGCCTAATATTCAGCTAATAATAATAACAACTAACCACATTAATTTTCATTAATTAATTAATTAAGCCCATAGCCTATCTTGAGTACTTTGCCCGTGAGACATAAAATATCCAAACAGTTCTCATCTCACAGAAAGCTTTGGGACTAATTTGTTCCATAATACAAAAATTACAGTGGTGGCAGCTCTATCTTACTGATAGTAATTCAGCTAAACACATCTGATATACATTGACTTTGGTGTCAGAGACCCAATTTGAACAATTGTGCCATTTAATATGCTGAATTGCAACCACAACTACCCTCCCCAGTAGCCGGAGTAAGAAAATTAGAGAAAATTTTGTGATTCATCTGCGCAAATTCCGGAATAATTTATATAAGCTCAACGCCAGCAGAATTTCAAAACATCAAACTGCCCCAACAACTAGCCAAATTCTTTTTTCCACCCACCTCAGAATCAATTTGGCATACTTGCCTCATTTAGTCCTTTCAAAATCTCTTCTAAATGATTTTTATAGTATACTTAAAATGTAAAAACTTTTTATTAAACCTGCCCAACTTTTCCCAACTCCAAAACTTACTCCCAACATGGTCAAGAATCTGAAAAAACACCCAGGTCCCAACCAAGTCAGAATTGGGATTGGGATCCCAGTCGGGCTCTACCACTTCATACAGACATACACTAGCTTCTAACTAAGATAAGTTTGCCAAGATAGCAGATACTTCAAGTGATCCAAACAAAGCTTTACTTTTTTAATGGAAATTTTTCCCCAAAGTAGCCTTATATCTTTATATTAAATCAAAATCACTATGGTTGAAACTACCAAATATAACTATTAGACTATAATAGAAACTTTGATATATCAAAATAGCTACAGGCACAAGGCTAATGATCTTAAATAAAATAAAATAACCACAAAACCACAAAGTCACTAAAAGGTTTTAAATGATTTTTAAATAGTCTAATTATGATTTTTGGCTTTAAATTGCAAATAAGATTGCTTATAATAAAACTATGGAATAGTCTTATATTGAAAAATAGTCTTATTATAAAGTAATTGAATAGGAGTTCAAATCTTGAGGCCTTAAAAAATAAATGGCAAGAATTAAATTATTTGTTTAAAAAGTTAATATGTGACCATTGTGATATACTAATTAAATCTAATTAATAGGTATAAGCATAAAATCAATATATAGGGTCTAGGCATAAGATCATGTCATTTATGCTAGAAAAATTGGCTATATGTTTGAACCAATTACAAGGACTATTTAAGTAAAAAGACAAGAAACATTGTATTTTTAGAAAATTTAAAATAGTAGTAAAAGATATATTTTTATTTTTTAGCATAAAAACTGTTATTTCTATGAATTAGAAGTAAACCCAATGTCATATTTTAATATTTTGTGCTTTTTTTATAGTTTTATTATCTAGCATTAATAAAATTATATATGACTGTTTTTTATTAGGGGGCCTAAGGACCTACTCTTTTCATAGGCCTAGGGCCAACTCACTTGTACCTCACAAGACTTGCTACACAAAACTCAAGTTATTAAATTTAAAAAAATATTTTTTTAATTAAAAATGCTTTTTAAAATAAATGTATACTATAATCTTCCACTTAAAGTAAAAGCTTATATTATAATAAATTTGTTTAAATATACCATAACATACTTTATTGTGATATAATAATTGCTTATTGCTATAATGGTTGACTAACCAATATTAGCTTGTCACATCTAATTATTAATTGTTTTTGGTCTAACCTTGCTTATTATTATTTGTCTATACCAGTACACTTATCATCTCTTTAAAATAGGCCCTAGGCCTAATATAAATGTATATATACATAGAGCCTTGGAAGCCTTATGAGCAAATATTTTCTTGCTCTTATACACCTTACTACCTTAGGGCCTAGTTATTAAATCTAATATATTACGCATGGGGGCCATGGCTAGGTAGGGCCTAGGGTTTTCTTTTTGGCCAGAGACAAGGTGCAGAATCGGTTATGCTCACTTTCATCTTTCAGGGTGCAATTTTACAACTTAGACTCAAAGTGCAATTTCTTTTTTTTTCTTAAAGGCAATGCAAATGAGGCTTCAAAGGCAAAATAGGTTATGAGACCACATCTAAACTGCACCTACTTCAATTTCAGGGTGCAATTTTAAAATTTAGGGTGCATATGCACACTCTCTGCACAAAAAATAAACTTAGGTAGGGCCTACCCAAGAGCATCAACAGTAATTGTTGTACCATATAGACTTCTAAGCTTATTATTATAATGGAAAATGAGCTTTAGGATCACAGCTTTTGTCTTCAACTACAGGATATCTAGGGCCTATCAAGATAGGCCTAGGCATACGCCTAGGCCTACAAAAACTCTAGAAAGAATGATCCAGTGGCTGGGCTTAGGCTTAGCAATCATGGGATTATTGCGTAAAAGGCAGTGCTTATCCCCATAGTACCGTAGGAATAATTTCTGTCTTATTCTAATGGTACCGTGGGAATAATTTCTGCTTCAGCTTATCCACACGGCATATTGACAAGATAGCTGGCCCATCTTCTATATATGCTGTGGAAATAATTTAGTTTAGTACTTATGGTTTGAGTACAGTATAACAACAAAACTTTGCTTGACAATTTGTTTAATAGAAGTAAAGATTTAGGCCTAACCGCCTAATGGCCTTTTTATGCAAAAAATGCTGGTCATGGTGTTGATCCAGATCAATAGCTTCTTAGTATCCTCAATTCAAATTCCCTTTCAAAAAGCTATCTTGTCAGTGTGCCATGCAGATACACAGAAAATTATTCCCACGGTACCATTAACTGTTGGAATAAGACAGAAATTATTCCTATGGTACCATGGGGATAAGCACTGCCTTATAAAATGGTTCTTAATTGTCACCAAATTTGACTTAACTATTGTCATATTTGCTTTTGCCAAATTTGTCCATGACAAATTGCTGCTGCTAGAATTTGTTTGTTGGTCAGCAAGCTAAAAATGCCTCGTTTGCCAAAGGGGCATCAATGATAGTGATGACGGACTGGACAGACACAGCTATGCTGCTATAGGAATTGGTTTCAGTGCCTGCAACAACAAGTACATGAATTCATTTTTTGTTTGAATTTTCTGTTTAAAAATAAAAAAAATATGTCGGGAAACCCAAACATTTGTGACGTTCATGTCTATGTCTATTGATATGACTAAGGCAGGCAACAATCCATACAGCAGAGACTACTAGAGCAGCCTGGGCAAGCAGGGTAGTAGACCTAAATATACTAAAAATGGTTTGTTGGTAGGTCGGTGTGTCTGTTTGTCGGTATATCATCATCGCAGAGACGCTAAAGATCAACGCGCGCAACGCATTTGTTTCCCGATCGATATTCAGATTGATATTCGAAAACTAACAAAATCTCTGCTCTGCAAAAATATTTTAGAACGCCGTTTGACAGAAAAAAAAGTGCAACTAAGAACATTGCAAAAATAAAGTTTCAGCTTGATCCGTTACTCTGGCTTGAAATGGCACCGATTTTCGATGTGCTCCCATTTAAAATACATGTGATTTTATAAGGCAGATCGATATTCGAGTTCGCTCACTTTGGCTTGACCATTCAACATGAAATTTTACACACTAAAAAGTGCAAACCAGAAACCGATAAATATTCAGTTTCAGCTCGATCCGTCACTCTGGCTCGAAATGGCACCGATTTTCGATATGCTCCCATTTAAAATACATGTTAAAGGATAAATAAAAGGTGGCTGTGTCTGCATATTTATTGACTGGCGAAACTCAGATTTCCGGTTAATTGAGTGCGCTTTGGGATATGCTCGAGCAGGGAGAAGTGGATAGGCTGGGTGGGGGTTACGGAGTGCAAACTGATCAGTGCCCGAACTGCCTGCCTGCGCATGTTACAGTTACTACATGATTACCGAACACCGTGTCCATTTGCAGGATTTAAGTCAAATATTTGTTCTAGTCTTACACGGGTCACATATTTATCTAATTGTGATTTGCGGTGCCAGCAGAAAAATTCTAATCCTGGACTCACTGAAAAACCAAGCCGCTGCAATTCGTCAACTGAAGCCCATAGTTCATCGATGGAAGTAGGTAAACCATTTGTGTCGTATAATTGCACCTACGAGCTACGCTCGTACAATGTGCTGATTAACTTTTTGCCTGTAAATTTACTTGCTATTATAGACCATAAAGCCATGAACGTCCATCCATATACTAAAAATCCGGTACTTAAAATATTCCGCTAAACTACATTTCATACTCCTGCAGACAACTCCTCGATTCGAATGTCGTCGCTCCATTGCTCCGTTTGCACTTTTTAGTGTGTAAAATTTCATGTTGAATGGTCAAGCCAAAGTGAGCGAACTCGAATATCGATCTGCCTTATAAAATCACATGTATTTTAAATGGGAGCACATCGAAAATCGGTGCCATTTCGAGCCAGAGTAACGGATCGAGCTGAAACTTTATTTTTGCAATGTTCTTAGTTGCACTTTTTTTTCTGTCAAACGGCGTTCTAAAATAAATATTTTTGCAGAGCAGAGATTTTGTTGTTTTCGAATATCAATCTGAATATCGATCGGGAAACAAATTGCGTCGCGCGCGCGCGTAACAAGTGGAAAGTAATCAAAAGTTAAAAAATAGACTTACATAAACAAATCTTTATAAGCAGTTGCACGCCTTAGGATTTGTAAGTATCTGAAAAAGGCATCGAATATATGAAGCATATTTGCCTAACATTATTTTTAAAATACTAACAAATTAAGTACAAATATTTATATTGAGGCCCTCTTCTAATTCTTGATTTCTTATACAAAGCGTGGATGCTTGTGCTTGTTTGTTCGTTGTAAGAACAGAACTATCTCAGTATCTGCATGGTATCTGTATCAGGTCAAGTCTAAGCTGAACATCTGGTCTGACTGGTCCTTAATGGAAAATGCGGCTATTAACATAATAAAGCGTAGGCTGTATAATTATAAGCCTTGCCCAACAGTAACAAAAGCATCATAAGCACATTAGCACAATTTCGTTTTAGCTTGTAGTTGTAGTGTAGTAATATATATATAGGCTAGGCCCCCTATTGCTAGGGAAAAAAATCAAAATTTTCAGCGCATATATTAGGGACTTTTTTTAGTAAAAGTCCCATGTCTTGCCAATATGAATATAGATGACAAGTCTGATTAAAAAGTTTTTTAGTTTTAAAAAACTTTTTTATTCAATTTATACATAGGCCCTAGAATAAGATTAAGAAGCAGTATAAGCTAGGAAACAAAATACTTTTCATGGGAAAATAAAAAATAGGGTCTATATCTAACTTTTATTAGAATGTTAATAAAACTAGGCCAATGTCATCTTTTTTATTTATTAAAGTAGGGACTCCAATGAGATTTTAAAAGTTAAAAAAATTCAATAGGTCTATCTCAATAAAATATGATAGACCTAGAGCTTGGTTATATAATTAAAAAGGTGTAAGACCAAGATGGCCATATACCAAGCTGGCCACAGCTGGGGTGGGGGTCATAGAAAATGACAACTAGTTTACTATTGGATAGCTTTGGGTAGGGAGGTGTGGGGTTAAAATAGAGGGGGGGTTTAGACAGGCAGTAAAAAATTTTGAGTATGGTTTAAAGACAAAAATGGTTATGGGTCTTAATTTCCTAGGGGGGCCTATTTATAGGCCTAGTTGGCCCCTAAGTCTAAGACTAGAGGTCTAAACTAGAGGTCGGATGGGATTGAAATCTTTGGGCAGGATTGGGATTGGGAATAATTTTTTCTCGGGATCGGGATTGGGATTCAAGAATTGGGATCAGGTCTTTTAGTGTATTGTCCATGTAAAGTTAAGATTGTTAAGATCAAGAAGTAAAACACAACGAAATTGATATGAAGTTTTGTAACCAACAAAGTAAATAATGTAACAAGTACAATTTAAAGCAAAATACCTTCAAGTAATCACTAATTCTATAAATTTTTCATCAAAAGACCTGTTCCCGAATCTTAAGTTTTTTAGGGTCGGGATTCTGGTCCGGTGGGAATTCAATTTTCTTTGGGATCCCGAGATTTTGGGAATTGGGATCGGGATCCCGTCCAACCTCTAGTATAAACATATTTCATATTAAACAAATCTCTTTTTCATATAAAACAGGTGTAGCTTTTTTGAATTTCTCTTATTGGTCAAGACTAATGTACTTGTTTAAAAGGGATAAAAACTAGATAAATTTCATGCTCTACCCCTGTTCAAAATTCATCTCTTTCATTCGCTGACAACAGTAGGCACATAGATACAAAATGGCAGGCACATATCTATTGATCAGTATTCTGCAATGAATATGTCAGTGAGTTTTTCTGGCTTTGCAAGCAATGCAATAGATGGCTCCTGCAGGTAACTTAGCAGTGTCTCAAGCTGCAGATGCTGCAGTATAGTAGTATATGTACAAGCCCCAAATTCTGGTAGGCACTCGTGACCTTGGGACCGGAAAATAAAATGGCAATATTTCAATTAAAATAAAATTTAATTTTAATAAAATTAGAATAACCGGAGAATAAAATGGCAAAATTTGGAGGTGCCTAATAGAGAACAAAACAGAGGCAAGCAAGCTGTCTAGTCACTGCAAAACAAAAACACAAGACAAAAGGGGGCAAACAAAGACAAACAAACAGACAGGTGAATGGGCAAGGCAAGGGACAGCCCAGAGGACAAGTGAGAAAGGACAGGCAACTGCCCAGCGGCAGACAGAAGCCTAGGGCAAGGGCGAGGGAGGCAGTTGACTAGTGCGGCACCTAACTAAATAGTGACTCACTACACTTATATGTATGAATGAAGAATTTTTGTAACCTATGGCCAGTCTGCCTCTTTAATAGAAGGGTATGATTTTGCCGGAATGGGAGGTTTGGGCTTAGGCTAAGTGTACATAGCAGTTGTAACAGTGTAAGCAAATAGCTAGGACTATGCCAAGATTCAATTGGTTTTATTATTGGCACCTTTCCCTGTATATTAGCTGAGCAATTAAATCATCACCTTAACACTAGAGTCTAGACTAGGCACTGCTAGGGCATGGATAAGATACCAGACATACCATAGTCACAATTAGTGAATCAATCTATATAAATCAATAATAAGCCCATCATAAACTTGATATAGAAAACAAAAGGCAAATCTAAATCTGTCCCTATTTAACTCCTCCCCCTTCTCTGTATGTTTGTCACTTAGCCCTAGATGTTGACTTTCCCCTAGTCCCCCAATGGTTGCCATTTTAAACCCCCTCTCTCTTTCTTTCTTCTTCTCTCTATCTCTCTCTCTCTCTCTCTCTCTCTCTCTCTCTCTCTCTCTCTCTCTCTCTCTCTCTCTTTGTCTCCTTACAATGGAGTTTTATAGGTTTGCTTGCCACCTAACTTTTGGGCTCCACTGATCACCCTCTCCTTTCATTATTTGACTCCAAACCCCTAAGCTGGCAACCCCCAAACACCAAAACCAAAAGCCTAGTCTTGTGCACAGATTTTTTGTCCAATTTTTGTCCTTATATCTTTTATTTTCATAATGAGTTTAAACTAACTAAAGCTGGTAGATGGAGTTTATGCATGATTTTTATACTTATAGCTTAACATTTTTTATTAGTTCATACTTAAAATAATGCAAAGTATAAATGGTGCTTCAAAAGAAACAAACAAGAATGTAACTTATTTGCTTTCAAAAGGATGAATTTGTAGTCAGTCAAATGTAACTCGACTATAGCTATAAATAAAACGAGTATTTATATACTGATAGTACTATTTATATGGTACCATGCAAATAATAAGTGCCTAAGATAAATGTATTTATTTTGAATTTGAAGAGCTCCTAATTCCCTGAAATTGGGGACTTAAGTAGTGAAAACAAAAATGTTTGATATTATATGCTTATTAGGATAGGAGTATTGCAACTTGCAAGGCTAAAATTTAGGTAAATGTTAAAACTTTCAATATAAGGAGAACTCTTAAGCCCCTAGGGTTAGTGACTCAGAATATTTTGACACTATATACACATTGTAGTTGGATAGTAGGTACTTTAGTTAAGGTGAACAAAGTCTATAGAAAAGCTACCTAGGATTTACCATTATCAAAGAAATCTAGATTACAAAGGAGGCATCTTGGAAACTAACTAATAAGCAGGCCATTGCTCTGATGGTAAGATCTTGATAGTTGGTAAGAATTAGAGATTTGTTACTTTAGTTAGTTAAACAATATAAGAGAAAGGAGAAAAAAGAGAAAGGAAGTCTATTCTTTATTGCCTTCCTAATATGAGAATTTATTGCTGGAAAATTAGCTATAAATATTTTGTTTTGTCTAGGGCCTATTAGTAGCTTTAACTAAATATGGGTCCTTAATTTAATTGCCTTAAAGCAATACCTAGTTAGGCTTAGGCCTTAATTTAAAAAATGGTAGTTTTTGAAAAATTATTTTATCTATCAAGGCAGTCTTGTCCCATATGCAAATTGTGCAACAATGAGCTTGCTAAAGTTTTTAACATATACCATAATCAGTGCCACAATGTCATACATGTGCAACCTTTGGAATCACTTGGCTGTTTCAATTGGCAACACACACATGTAGGTCGCTATTGGCTAAGAGCAGTCACATGACTACTATTCTATCCAATAGTGACAGATATTGCCAATAGAAACAGCCGGGTGAATCCCTAGGTTGCACCTAAGCATGCACAATGTGATATAAGAATTTGTAGGCCTTGCCTAGGCCTAGTCTTCTAATAACTATTAATGACAGCATCAATATACAAACCAATCATTCACTATATTGACTTTGTCCCTAGTATATCCTTAGGTCTTCCCCTAGTTTTTCAGAATATACAATAAGATATTATTTGGCCTTCTATATATGGCATACAATATAAAGTAAAAAATTGTTAGATGCATGATATTTTGCTTTGATATTATGCTTAGGATGTTGAACTTTGTGACTTAGGAGCCAAAAGTATAGTAATTTAATATTAACATTCTTGTAAATATTAAATTAAAGCATTAAGCTTTCTTCAACTTCAATAGGTCTGAGGCTTAAGGGTAAAGTATAGATATTAGTACTTAATTTGATTGTCCATTGTTTATAGTTCCTTAGTGAGGTCCATATTTTTTTCATATAAATTCATGTTACTAAATGCAATCCTCTGGTAAAAAAGTCAAATCTATCAAATTTTAATTTTGTTTGGCATCATTACAGGGCTGCAATTGCCACATTGACAGCCGTGTAGCCTGGCTCAATTGGCCAGAAGCTACCAATGTAGAATTCACAACCGCAGATGAGCTGGACTCAGCTGTTGACGATGCTGACTTGGTTGATGGAGTTCCAACTTTAAGATTTCTCTCTGCTGCAGCACTAACAGAGGACTCAAACTTTCTAAGAAATCGCTGTCTATCATTGAGTCCGCCTAGATCTGTTTGGCCTCAATTAGTTCGCAGTGCCATTAAACAGGGTCACAGTCTCAGCTTGGTTCATCTGGCCACTGTATGGCCTTTTGATGAGTTCTCAGTACTAGATACTGCGCCACTGTCTTTCACCGCAACAATTGACAGTCTTCAGAAGCCTAGTAGCTGTCGAAATCTTGCCCTGTCAGAAATCTGGTCATTAATCTGCCTGGCTGTGATCAATCGATGCCGAAATAACTCGGCTTCATCCGCAACTGCACCAGCATCGATTCGCTATCATTTGCCTGGTCAGCCGCCGTCTGCGCAGCAGCAGTTTGCTTTCCTTGATCAGCTAGCAAGTTGCGGCGATGTTAGCAGATCTGTTCAAGTTGATCTTGACGTTGCTGTTGAAGGTCAAAATGAACTGTTGCGCCTAGCGTCTGTTGTATCGCGCTGTTATCGGGGTCAGCTACGCTTGCGACGACTTTGTGTAGCATCGGTGCATCCAATGAAACTGTTGAGCGTTGTAAACGAACTTAAAATTGGTAGCTGGAGAAGTATTAATGAAGAGGTGGGTTTTCATAACAGCGTATTCAGATTTTGTGAATATAGATTTTAGTATATAGGACTAGCAATCAGCGCCCCCCCCATTGGGGCGGGGAGGCAACATATATAGAAATGAACATTTTTGGGATAAACTACATGTAAGTCTTTTAACATGTACTGTTAGTATCCTAAGGAAAACGTGTTAAAAAGCAGAAAAGATCCCCTGTAATCTTTGGAATTTTAAGCCCTGGCCTAAGCCTAATTCTCCTTCGATCTACCTTTGGCTTGACCAACAACTTTCAATTGAGCCTTGGCATCTATGTCAGCGATTCTCCCCAAGAACAAAAAAACACAAGTTCGAACCAGATAGACGAATTCAGTATCGAATAAAACATGAGTAGCTGATGTGTTTATCAAGTTACCCGATCCTAAAAACCTTACAGGCATATGCTGTTACCCTAACAAAATTAAACTAAGCTAGAGGGCCCTTACTTTCTTTTCGTTATAAATCGCACACACGACTAGCGTCTATCTTGACATACATGCGCAACCTTGGGAATCACTCGGCCGTTTCTATTGGCAACACACGCATGTAAGTCGCTATTGGCTGAGAGCAGTCACGTGACTACTATTCCGTCCAATAGCGACTTACATGTGTGTGTTGCCAATAGAAACGGCCGGGTGAATCCCTAGGTTGCGCCCAAGCATGTATCCTGTATTTGCAGCAAAAGTTAATCTATATTTTTCTTCCCCAGTCGCTACCGATCAGTGTTTGTCTGACAGACACCGATCTGAGCATTGGCAGCCTATCTCAGGTCAATGCTAGTCAACTTTGGCAAAGTCTTCTTGACAATGCAACCTGCCTGGACCTGAGCCGTAGTCGCCTTGATCGTCGTTCAGTTATTAGCCTTGGAGCACTGTTAGGCTTGGCCTCAGTTGATCCCAATAATGCAGCAAATGCAACACCAATGAGCAGCCGTTTGCAGCATCTCAATTTAAGCGGCAATCCTGGCATCCAGCTGCCTTCTTTTGGTTCTATAGTCGGTAATTTGACTGCTTTGTGCCTTGCCGGCTGCAGATTGCGAGCGAACTCATCAGATCTGTTGGCTGTTATAAACGCTTGTCGTTTGACTTTGCAGCATTTGGATCTGTCCGATAATCCTTTGCTGCTCCCGGTGGAAATGATTGAAACTTCCGGCGCTTCGTTCTATGGTAAACAGCCTTGTATGAGGGTTTTACACCCCGTGTCCTTCGTTGGTTGTACACCCCGTATCCTTATATAGTTGTGTGACCCGTGTTCTTAGATAGTAGGGCACACCCCGTGTCCTTAGGTTGTTGTAAACCAGGGTCGGCAAACTTTTACCGCAAGGGCCAGATAGAGAATCTAGCGCATGACTGCGGGCCAGAGGATTGGAAGAGAGGAGAGAAAAGAGAGATAGGAGAAAGGAGATGAGATAATAAAGAAGGAGAGAGGAGACGAGATGAGGGATGAAATCGAAGAGGGGGAAAAGGGAAGAAGAGAGGAGGAAGGGAAGAGGAGAGGAGGGAGAGGAGAGGAGAAAGGGAAGAGGAGAGGAGGGAGAGGAGAGGAGAAAGGGAAGAGGAGAGGAGGGAGGGAAGAGATTAGGGAGATAAGAGAGAGAAGGGAGCTGAGAAGAGAGGCAAACCTTGAGCAGGCCAGATTGCTATTGTGAAGTTTCAAAGAACCCGAGAACCGGATAGAGAGGCTTCGCGGGCCATAGTTTGCCGACCCCTGTTGTAAACACTATCCTGTGTCCTTCAAGATGTGTCCATAGACCTTAGACAGTGCAGGGCCATTGGTGGACCCGTGTCTTAAAGAGATTCCGTTTCAAGTGTTACGATCGTGTCCTACTTGAACAATTTTCACTTCTCCAGCAGAACTGTTTCGTCTGCAACGGCTGTCCTCACTACGCCTAGCCTGTCTAACCAGTCCTGGTGGATTGGACAGGGAAATTGGAGCCAACGGAAGCAACTCTTCAGTAGCTTTACTATTAGACTCTGTGCTAACTGGCTGCCCTAAATTGTGCCGGTTAGACATTAGCGATTGGCCAGTTGGCACTAGAGATTGGGCCACTAGCTTGCTGCCGATACTACTAACTAGTAGCGATGTGAGTAGGTCGCACTCTCTGAAATTGCTAGTGCTCAGCTGGCCTAGAGGCTATCAAGCGGACGATTGGTCCGATGGAAGCGGCGAATTTCGTGACGCTGAGGATGGCGAAGATTTCGAAGAATTTCAAGCCGAGCTGGATATTGAAGCCAGGGACTCCTATGCTGCTGGTGTAGATCGTTTGCAGTCTGCTGGCTGCGGTCTTGTTTGGGTCTAATATTTCCATATTTGTAGGCTCTCTGTGATTTCTAATGTTGTCAATTTGTTTGCGATTAACTATTGAGATTTTCAGACCGGAAGTGTCAAAATAGCTAATGAGGCTTCCAGACCGGAAGTGTCAAATTAGCTAATTAGGCTTCCGGACCGGAAGTGTCAAATTAGCTAATTAGGCTTCCAGACCGGAAGTGTCAAAATAGCTAATTAGGCTTCCAGACCGGAAGTGTCAAATTAGCTAATTAGGCTTCCAGACCGGAAGTGTCAAATTAGCTAATTAGTCTTCCAGACCGGAAGTGTCAAATTAGCTAATCAGGCTTCCAGACCGGAAGTGTCAGATTAGCTATTCAATAATTAGGCTTCCAGACCGGAAGTGTCAAATTAGCTAGTTAGGCTTCCAGACCGGAAGTGTCAAATTAGCTACCGAGACTATCAGTAGCTTGTTAAAACATAGATTTTCCTGACTATTTTTTTGGCGTGGACCTTGATTGTTGCTAATTGATTCTTGAACGACGATTTGCCTTTCAGTTTTAATTGGAAAATACTGTCTCACTGTTTGATCAACGCTTTAAATTGCTTTATTTATGTGCCAATAAATAAATATTCGACTATTCATGCCAATGAATAGTATTTATTTAATTAATAAATACATATTTTATTTAAATAAACTTGGTTACTAATTTTAAAAAGTTAGATTTGGCTTACAGCTTTTTTGAGTTTTATTGGCAGCAATTAATTTCACTAGATCCAAATCTAAAGTCTTAGACTTTACATCGTACGCCTCATCCCAATCCCTTTATTAAACAATTCACCCAAATCCCTACCTCAAACCCTTCACCAGATCCCTAATTCAACCCTTCGCCCAGATCCGTACTTCAAAACCTTCACCCAGATCCCTACTTCAAAACCTTCACCCAGATCCCTACTTCAAAACCTTCATCCAGATCCCTACTTCAACCCTTTCACCCAGATCCCTACTTCAACCATTTCACCCAGATCCCTACTTCAACACTTTCACCCAGATCCCTACTTCAACCCTTTCACCCAGATCCCTACTTCAACACTTTCACCCAGATCCCTACTTCAACCCTTTCACCCAGATCCCTACTTCAAAACCTTCACCCAGATCCCTACTTCAACACTTTCACCCAGATCCCTACTTCAAAACCTTCATCC
Source organism: Macrostomum lignano (assembly GCA_002269645.1). Lineage (NCBI taxonomy): Eukaryota > Metazoa > Platyhelminthes > Macrostomidae > Macrostomum > Macrostomum lignano. The sequence continues at coordinate 283,106 of NIVC01001184.1, forward strand.
AGATCCCTACTTCAACCATTTACCCAGATCCCTACTTCAACCAAAAAAATCCTGCTATGGACCATAGACATCAAATCATTTTTTAAAACTTGTCTTAACGTTCTTAACGTTCTCGGCTTCGCCTCGTTCAATAAACAAGTCACTCAAGCATTTATTTCCCTAGCACTGGTTTAAATGGGGAATAATATGTACCTTAGGCAGCGGCTATTATTTCAGCGACTATCGTTTCTAGCTGTCTCAGCTAGTCAGCGGATGAGACAACACTGACCATAGATGGCCATGGAGGAAAAGTATGAAATCAGTCATTCCCCGTTTAAAAAATAGTAATACGTGTGTTCCTCACCATCTCAACATACTTTAGCTTAACTATTAACTCTTAACAGAATTCAGCTTGCTCCCCTTAGCAGATTCAAAACTCAGCACCAAAGCATAGGCCACAGACGAAAAGTCCAAAGTCTATTACAGAGATAGGAAAAACAGGTTTTTGGACATTTTCACCCATTTCTTAAGGTGGCACCCTATTTTTTATTAGCCTAAAACATATTCTGGAAAATTTCTCGTCTATTAGTCCAAGTCACATCTTTCTACGACTTACCGTTTAAGAGGAAATGCCGCACAAACAAACATACGCCACGGTCTCAGAGTGAGTTTTAGTATTAGGAAGATAGATAGATCAGTAGAACATACAGTTTTTTCTTTCCCCTTTTATGCTCTGAATCGTCCATTAACTTAGAATGTCGGCCCAGTCGCCAGCCTCAATGTCGCTAATGGAACAGGAGCTGAATCAGGCTCAGATTCGAGAGATTTTCACCTCGTTCAATCGATCGCATCAGCGCTGCTTCACCGATTGCGTTAACAAATTCGACAGGCGAAGCGTTAGCGATTCGGAGAAGAATTGCGTAGCAAACTGCGTGGCCAAGTATATGAATACTACTCAGAGAATTTCTATGCGATTCCAGGAGCACCAGGCCATGATCACGGGCGGCGGGGCTGTTGCTCAAGGCCAGGGAAAATAGACTGCTTTGCGAATGTTTTTATAGTCTGGTTGGCATTTTAAGCATCCTAGTAAAGTACATAATTTAATAATTGTCAACAACTATTGTCTGTTTTGTCCGCAACAAAAAGTGCAATTTTGTCTTTCTTTCTTTCAGATTCAGATTCAGACTAGTAAAACAGTAGGATAGGATCACTGGAGGTTGGTTTTTTAGTTGCAAATAGATTTGCGAGATATGAAGTTTTCTGGGTTTTAGCACTGTATCGACAGAATACCATCTTCTGAATTTTTGAATTGCAAATGAAACGAATTGATTAAGGAGTAAATTTTTAACAGGCCTTAGCAATCCATGGCTCCGGGCCAGATGAGAGAGGAAAGGAGAGGGAACAAAGAGAGAAAAGAGAAGATAAAAGATGACAAGATAAAATTTTTGCACTTACTTTCATATACGGCAATCTTTTTAGCGGTTGTGAAGTTTCGCGGTTGTGAAAGTAGGTGATTTAGCGGTTGTGAAGTTTCGCGGTTGTGAAAGTAGGTGATTTAGCGGTTGTGAAGTTTCGCGGTTGTGAAAGTAGGTGATTTAGCGGTTGTGAAGTTTCGCGGTTGTGAAAGTAGGTGATTTAGCGGTTGTGAAATTTCGCGTTTGTGAAAGCAATCCGTCTTGCTCAAGGACACAAATTGTTCTTATTAGCATCGGGAATAGAACCCCGTACCTTCAAGTCGTGCGTCCGACGCTCTGACCACTAGGCTATTGTAAAAACCCCTTTAGAAGATTGAAAGAGTTGAAAGGAGAGAGGAGGTAAGACAGCTGAAAAGAGACCTTGAGCGGGCCGGATCGCCATTGTGAGTTTCAAAGGACCCCAAGACCGGATAGAAGCTTCGCGAGCCGGAGTTTGCCGACCAACTCCTGGACTAGAAAAGGCACACTTGAGCACAAGCACAACAAAAATTTCCATCAGAACGTCTTTTGCCTGATTGCTCGCCTCCATGGCTAGAAAAGAATAGTTTGATTAACTTGCGAAAGACACTTTGGTATTTTGCTCCATATAAAATTCGGAACCTCAGAAGGTGAAGTTTTGTCTGTATTTTGTGGCGATAACCAGCCTCCAGTGAAATTTGAGTGCAGAGTCCTGCTTTGATTATCCATGGTCAAAAGTCAGTTGCGTATCTGAGATGAAATTTCATCGACAGCTCCAAAAGTGGAAAAAAAGTCCAACTTTTAAATATTTGTAATATAAATTCTTCAGGAAAGCCAACCGTCTGCTGTAACAGTGGCAGCAACAGCGCCACAGTGCGTCGCAGCTGAAGCTTCACATTCATCTGAGAGCCAAGTTGAAGTTAACACACTAGTTGAACTAACAGATTGCAATCTTAACTTAGAAGCAAGCCAGGGTCGAAGTCAGCAAGCTAATAAACAACGATTTAAACAAGCGCGAGCGCCTCCGCCTGCAAAACAACAAGCTGAGGCATGCCAGTCATTGAATTTCCGTAATCCAGTAACCGCACGTTATCCAAACACGGATCAGTTGTGGCACAGAGTTGGAGAATTATCCCTATTCGATTGGTCAGTGTCCGGCAACGAGACTTGCATAGTAGTTCGCGGTCGAGGCTTCTGCATCGCTCTAGACGTTGGCGTCTGCCCGCCGCAGGCTGTGGACGCCGATCACGTGTTTATTAGTCACGGTCACGTTGATCATTGCGGCGCATTGCACATGCATATTAGAAAGCGTCAGTTGCTTAGACTGCCACCGGCTGTCTACTACATGCCCGAATGTCTAATAAATCCAATGCAATCTACATTGGCTGCATTTGTTACCATGCAAGGTGACAGCGACTATGCGGAAATGGTGTCCAACTCTAGACTTGTCGGTTTGAAAGTTGGCGATCGAGTTCCAATTAGTAATGACAATAATCAGCCTGCCGATGCAGCCAGTCTGACCTTGAGCGTATTCGCTACTGATCATCGGGTGCCCAGTTTGGGCTGCATATTGCGCCGTAGACACATCGTTTTGCTGCCTGAATGTCGTCGACTGAGCCAGGATGAGCTGCGAGCACGGGTTGCTCAGGGCCTGCCAGTGCGCGGTCCCGAGTGGGAGCCGTTGCTAGGCTACACTGGAGACACCAGATTCAATGTATTCTTAACGCCGCAAGATCCGGACTTGTTGCGCGTTAGATTGCTCATTTCCGAGTTGACATTTTTGAGTGGTTCGATTGAACGCGCAGATAGTTTTGGACATTGTCACGTTGATCAATTTGCGCAGCATTGGAGACTGTTTGGCGCTGTGAATCGGCTTGTGTTTGTGCACTTTAGCAATAAGGTTTTGCCGGAAGAGATTCTTGAGCGGGTGTACTCAACTTTGCCTCAACAGCTGGGTCGCAGAGTCTACTGCGGACTGATTGCCAAGAGATTGCTGTATTCATGAGCCATGGACTACAAAATGAAAGAGAAACTTTCCAAACAGAGCTTGTTATCCTTAAGTAATTTGCTTGTACACAAGCTTGGTAACTATATGTGCAATAGACAGACTGATATGTACCGAAACAAATCTGATATAGCTGAATATGAGCAACCATTCTCAACCATCCGATTTATCGTGGCTTTGAGGCAAGCATAGAAATCGAACACCAAAATGGTGTACACTTCTTCTCTGAGATAAAAAGACTGTATAGGATTGCTCATCTGCAAAATGGCTGCGGTTAAAAGGGTCCTCAAAAATTGAGAACATGCTTGGGCGCAACCTAGGGATTCGCCCGGCCGTTTCTATTGGCAAAACACACATGTAAGTCGCTATTGGACGGAATAGTAGTCACGTGACTGCTCTCAGCCAATAGCGACTTACATGTGTGTGTGTTGCCAATAGAAACGGCCGAGTGATTCCCAAGGTTGCGCATGTATGAATTTGAGAAACTACTCGTATATTGGTTGCTGAAGTTTTTAAAATACTTCTACCAGTGAATATTATTGGTTGATGCAGGGAAATCCGCTGCTCACGAATTTAATCTCTCATTCAACTGAGAAAAGTAAACTCGGTCGTTTAAGACACAGACAAGTAACTTTATAGCCTCGCAGATAATCTTCACGACCATAGGCAACTTTTGGGAGGACTCCAGGCTTTGCCATGCTTCAAGGCTTCAAGATTAAGTATTGAAAACAGCACGAAACAAACAATGAAACTTAGTCTATGTTAGAAAGCTCCCTGGACTAATACTTTACATACGAGGGTCATCCCAAAAGTTCTCTGTGTCACTGAATTGCTCCTACGAACTGGCACCAATTTTGAAGAAACTGCACACAAACTTGCACCAATATCTGCACACAACATTGATGAATTTTCATAAAAAAATCTCCATGCAATTAGAAATAACAAGCTGAGTTGTCCAACACCTTCAGAGCAAATGGACAGCTCTCACATTGACTTCTTTAACTGGCACAGTGCAGCTCGTGCAGCATCACCGACCAGTCATGCGAGTCAGCCAGTCATTCAAGAATAAATGATGGAATTCTTGTCAAGTTCATTCACTTTTCTGCTTGTGACACTTGCCTATTCAGTCGGTGATGCTGCACGAGCTGCACTGTGCCAGTTAAAGAAGTCAATGTGAGAGCTGTCCATTTGCTCTGAAGGTGTTGGACAACTCAGCTTGTTATTTCTAATTGCATGGAGATTTTTTTATGAAAATTCATCAATGTTGTGTGCAGATATTGGTGCAAGTTTGTGTGCAGTTTCTTCAAAATTGGTGCCAGTTCGTAGGAGTGGTTCAGTGATACAGAGAACTTTTGGGATGACCCTCGTATGGTGGGAATAATTAATACTATTTATTAACTTAAAATATGAAAGGAAATGTCCCAAATTTTGAGGATTTTCGACCACAGAGACATTTCGTGGACCGAGCAGTCCATCACGTTTCGTTATCTATGCCAGGCTAATTTTGCTCAGTCTGGTTTGGATTTAATTAATTGCTGTATGGACTGCTTGGGGTTGGTTGCCTTTTAACTGAAAAATTTATGGTTGTATATGAGTGTGTTCTTAGACGAATAAGACGAAGACGAATAATAAAACAATGCCATGCATTTCAGCGTATTGGCTCTTGTATTTCTTTTGTTTTTGTTTACGTATTTTAGTTCTTACTAGGTATTTTACTTGTAGTAAAAAATCTTTTGTGTATAGTACTGACTCAGTAGCTAGTGTGGTTCGCTTAATATAAAAACTCCCTTAGAATAACAAAATAGCTTCTACCTAGGAATTCCGTGTGACAGTGACAGTAGCTCAAAAAGATATTCTTAGAGATATTTTTGAATCCTGAATTTCGCACAGCAATTCTGATGCTTAGAAAAACCAGTAGCTCAAAAAGACACTCACGCTACATATCGGCTGGTTTCCCATGATTTTTGTCCCTATTCCAGTGTCTGTCAGTGCCCGATCCCCTCCTGCCCCTGCCGGCATGGATGGCTGGCCTGTTTGCCCTGCTAATCGCTGTTGGCTTTGTGCTCAGCCTGTACCTGTGGGAGCTCGGCTCGGCCAATGCTCGAGCTGGGGTTGATCGCGACAATCCTAAAGTGATTATTCGCAGGTTTCTCGGCGTCTCAGCGGTTAGTTTAAGCGTGCTGATCTGCTATAGGTACTTTCTGATGAAGCCGACAGCTGCCAGCTGGTCAGATGTGCTTCAGCTGATCGGTCTGAGATGGTCCGGAATGCTGCCAGCTGTTGGAGCATCCTTGTTGCTAACCGCTATCCTGTTCACTGGCCCGATTCTGCTAGCCTGGGAGACTGGCGACGGATTCTTTGATAGGGAACCGCTGCTGAGTTTGAGATGCTGCCGCACTTTAGTGTTGGCTCCGGTCACTGAAGAGCTGTGCTTTCGCGCCCTGATGCTGCCGGTGCTGTGCGTTCATCTCTCTTGCACTCGGGCGGCCTTCCTGTCGCCGCTGTTCTTCGGCTTGGCGCATTTTCATCATTTGATTAACCGGCTACAGCGCGGCTATCCGCTTGTGCCCAGCCTGATTCAGGCAACGTTTCAATTCTCCTACACTTACATATTCGGCGTGTATTCGGCCTACTTGTATTTGAGAACTGGCCAGTTAGCTGCCGCCTGCGCCGCGCATTCCTTCTGCAATCTGATGGGTTTCCCAGATTTTGAGGCGCTGGCCAATCTGCGAGGAATTAAACTGGCGGTGCACGGCGGCGCCTTTGTTTTGGGATTGGTTGGTTGGCTGGCCCTGCTGGGGCGGCTGACCGAACCAGCGATGTTTGCTTCGCAGTGCGACTGCTTCTGGTAGCGAGTTGTTTGATCCATCTATTAACTGTTGTTGCGAGTTTAATTGCTTTTTATATACATCTAACCCTTCGAAAATCCCTGCAATAAACCCCTCACACAGATCCCTACATCAAACCCTTCACAAATCCCTACATTAAGCCCTTCACACAGATCCCTACATCAAACCCTTCACAAATCCCTACATTAAGCCCTTCACACATATCCCTGCACCAAACCCTTCACAGAGATACCTACATTAAACCATTCACAGATCCCTACATTAAACCCCTCACACAGATTCCTACATCTAACCCTTCACACAGATCCCTACATCTAACCCTTCACATGAATCCTACGTCTAACCCTTCACATAGTTCCCTACATCTAACCACACTGATCCCTACACCTAACCTTCACACAGTTTCCTACATCTAACCTTCACACAGTTTCCTACACCTAACCTTCACACAGTTTCCTACATCTAACCTTCACACAGTTTCCTACATCTAACCCTTCATATGGATCATACGTCTAATCCTTCACACAGATCCCTATATCTATATAACCCTTCACACAGTTCCCTTCATCTAACCCTTCACTTGGATCTTACATCTAACCCTCCACACAGATCCCTGCATATAACCCTTCACACATCCCTAAATCTAATTCTTTACACAGATTCCTACATTAAACCCTTCACACATTCCTACATTATTCTTACCCTTCACAAGAGGTCCCTGCACAAAACCAGTCAGCCAGTTTAAGCCTAAAATCCCCAACTTCAATAAAATATTTGTGAATCTTCATTTTTGCGTCCTAAAAATGGTGTGGCTTTACTTGTTAGTACTTTTCAAATATCAGTTTGTTAGTTGTTTCTGCAAGAACATTTGCACTCTTCTATCAGCTAAGGTTTATGTTTACTCTTGTAAGTTTTGTTACATTGTTTGTACATGTACGTTAAGCATTGAGAGTTTTCTACTCAACGAATCAGTCAATCAATCGATATTTATTCAAATTTGCTGAAAAAGTTAAACTGAATTTAATCTGTTGGCAGTCACTTTTCCTGATTTTTAATTCATACTTTTGTAAGTTTTTATTTTCAATTTCTCATTTATGCGACTTTGGTTATTATTCCTAACAGTGTGGCAAAGAGATTACTTTTTTCAATAAATGTATTACGGACGGCATTACTGGCTACTTTCCTACTTGACAAGCTGGTTTAACTTACTTAATTATATTTAGTTTTACCAGACTTATTCTTATTTTCCTGATTGCGCCAGGCGCTTAAACCATTGTTGTAGGAATGTAAAGGTAGTTATTTGTTTATTAGATTTTAAGGCCGTTGCAGTAATCAGGGATTGTAGCGGGGTTGCAGTGTTGCAGTAATCAGGGATTGTGTCGGGGTTGCAGTGTTGCAGTAATCAGAGATTGTGGCGGGGTTGCAGTGTTGCAGTAATCAGGGATTGTGTCGGGGTTGCAGTGTTGCAGTAATCAGGGATTGTAGCGGGGTTGCAGTGTTGAAGTAATCAGGGATTGTGTCGGGGTTGCAGTGTTGCAGTAATCAGGGATTGTGTCAGGGTTGCAGTGTTGCAGTAATCAGGGATTGTGTCGGGGTTGGAGTGTTGCAATAATCAGGGATTGTGTCGGGGTTGCAGTGTTGCAGTAATCAAGGATTGTGTCGGGGTTGCAGTGTTGCAGTAATCAGGGATTGTGTCGGGGTTGCAGTGTTGCAGTAATCAGGGATTGTGTTGGGGTTGCAGTGTTGCAGTAATCAGGGATTGTAGCGGGGTTGCAGTGTTGCAGTAATCAGGGATTGTGTCGGGGTTGCAGTGTTGCAGTAATCAGGGATTGTGTCGGGGTTGCAGTGTTGCAGTAATCAGGGATTGTGTTGGGGTTGCAGTGTTGCAGTAATCAGGGATTGTAGCGGGGTTGCAGTGTTGCAGTAATCAGGGATTGTAGCGGGGTTGCAGTGTTGCAGTATTCAGGGATAGTGTCGGGGTTGCAGTGTTGCAGTAATCAGGGATAGTGTCGGGGTTGCAGTGTTGCAGTAATCAGGGATTGTGTCGGGGTTGCAGTGTTGCAGTAATCAGGGATTGTGTCGGGGTTGCAGTGTTGCAGTAATCAGGGATTGTAGCGGGGTTGCAGTGTTGCAGTAATCAGGGATTGTGTCGGGGTTGCAGTGTTGCAGTAATCAGGGCAATTAATACACGTGCCGTTAATGGTATTTAGCTCATTGCATTATAATATATGAACTGAGTGTTTTAAAAAGAAGAAAATTCGTTGGAATTCATGTACCATTGCGTAAGAATAAAGGCAGAAAATACAAAAACAGGTTTTGGCTGTCCTGAGCAGCTAGTTCAAGCCGAGGTGACACAATGTCCCATAATGACGAAGGTGCAGAGACCGCCAAAGCGGCCAGTTGGGTCGAGTTTTTCGCCGACCAACCGCAGAACAAGATGCGAGTGTTCGACTGGTCAGTGTCCGGCTTTGAGACTTGCATAGTAGTCCACGGTCCCAGCTTCCGTCTGGCGCTGGACATTGGCGCCTGTCCGCCGCAGGCAATCAGCGCCGATCACGTGTTCATTAGTCACGGTCACGTGGACCATTGCGGAGCACTGCACCAGCACATGCGCCGGCGTCAACTGGTAGGCCTACCACCAGCTACGTACTACGTGCCGGAGCATCTGGTCCAGCCGCTGATTGACATTGCTCGGCTATTCAGCGTCGTACATGGCGACGAAGACGAGGACAACGAAGGAGGTTCTGCGAAACTGTCGACGAAAGATAAAAAATCCAAGAAAGAGGATGCCACTGTCGCAGACGGTGCCTCAGCCGAAGCTGGGAGTGACGAAATAAGAATCTACGGCAAAATTGTAGCCGCTAGTCCGGGTGACGATTTGCAACTGTCAAAGAATCTTCGCATCCGTCCGTTCGCCACAGATCATCGAGTACCCAGCATTGGCTGTCTGGTGTACTGCAAGCGCAGCCAGTTGCTACCCAAATATGCCGGCCTGCCGGGTGCGGAACTTGCCGAACTGGCTCGCAACGGGGAACAGTTACGAGAGGCTCGGTGGGAACCCGCTATCGGCTACACAGGGGATACCAGATTCACTGTTCTAGCGTGTCCTCCCGAGCCCGACCTGCTCAAGGTTAGACTGTTAGTCTGCGAGCTAACCTACGTTGAAGGGCCGACAGATACAGCTGAGAAATACGGTCATTGTCATTTGCACGATTTCTCGTCGCGTGCAAATCTGTTTGACAATGTTGGCCAGCTGTTGTTTGTGCACTTCAGTAGGCGGCACTCGCCTAACCAAGTGATTAACGCTGTGCTGACTTCGCTGCCAGAGGAGCTACGGTCTAAAGTCTACTGCGGACTCAATGCTCTGCGGTTCTATCGTTCCTGATGATACTGACTTATTTTACTATTCTATCTTACACTAAATAAAGTTTATACTGATGCTTTGCCATTGTTTTCTCAGACAGTTTTTTTAATAAAAAGTTTTAAACATCGTGTCTTTAATTAATTTAACTTTCTATTTTACAAAATAAACTGTAAAAATTTCAGCTAGAATTTCACTGCCGTAACTACAAAACTGAGCTGATTTCGATTCGGAGCTGCACTCCAAACATTAATTATGACTGCTGAGGTTAAACATGCTGCGGGGCTGGACAGCCGGCAGCCTGCTATGAAAGAGGTGGGTTTGGCACTTTCTGTAGGAGTGGCCTGTTGTGTGCCTTGTCTGTCTGCCCTGTCCTATTCTGTCTGTGTGTTCTGTCTGCCCTGTCCTGTTCTGTCTGCGTGTTCTGCCTGTCCTATTCTGTCTGTCTGTTCTGTCTGCCCTGTCCTGTTCTGTCTGTGTGTTCTGCCTGTCCTGTTCTGTCTGTGTGTTCTGTCTGTCCTGTCCTGTTCTGTCTGTCTGTTCTGTCTGCCCTGTCCTGTTCTGTCTGTGTGTTCTGTCTGCCCTGTCCTGTTCTGTCTGCGTGTTCTGCCTGTCCTATTCTGTCTGTCTGTTCTGTCTGCCCTGTCCTGTTCTGTCTGTGTGTTCTGCCTGTCCTGTTCTGTCTGTGTGTTCTGTCTGTCCTGTCCTGTTCTGTCTGTCTGTTCTGTCTGCCCTGTCCTGTTCTGTCTGTCTGTTCTGTCTGTCCTGTCCTGTTCTGTCTGTGTGTTCTGCCTGTCCTGTTCTGTCTGTGTGTTCTGTCTGCCCTGTCCTGTTCTGTCTGTGTGTTCTGTCTGCCCTGTCCTGTTCTGTCTGTGTGTTCTGTCTGCCCTGTCCTGTTCTGTCTGTGTTCTGTCTGTCCTGTCCTGTTCTGTCTGTCTCTTCTGTCTGTGTGTTCTGCCTGTCCTGTTCTGTCTGTCCTGTTCTGTCTGTCTGTCTGTCTGTCTGTCTGTCTGTGTCTGTTCTGTCTGCCCGGTTCTGTTCTGTTTGTCTGTCTGTCTGTCTCTCTGTCTGTCTGGTTGTCTGTCTGTCTGTCTGTCTGTCTGTCTGTCTGTCTGTCTGTCTGTCTGTCTGGTTGTTTGTCTGTCTGTCTGTCTGTCTGTCTGTCTGTCTATTTGTCTGTCTGTCTGTCTGTCTGTCTGTCTGTCTGTCTGTCTGTCTGTCTGTCTGTCTGGTTGTTTGTCTGTCTGTCTGTCTGTCTGTGTGTCTGTCTGTCTGTCTGTCTGTCTGTCTGTCTGGTTGTCTGTCTGTCCTGCAGACCTGTATGATCCACCTTACTACTCCATTTGCATTCCATCCCAGCTGCAATTCGCTGTCAACATGACCTGTCAATCATGCGCCGACTCGGTCAGTCGAGTTCTATCCAGTCACCAGCCGGCAAGCGACTTCGCGGACATCCGAATTCAACTGACTGAACAGCGGGTCATCCTGCGCACTTCGCTGCACGTTGACTCGGTGCTGGAGCTGCTGGAGACCACCGGCTGTCGGGCTTTGCTGCAAGGCGTTGGCACAGCCAGCCAGGGCATGCGGGGTCAGGACTTCGCATCTGGCGTCGTACAATTGGAATCAGTTTATACTACTAATACTAGTAGTGTCCAGGGAGTAGTTCGAATTTTGCAGCCAGATGATCAGCAGTGCCTGTTCGATGGCACAGTGGACGGTCTGGAGCCCGGCAGTTGGTACAGCCTCGAGGTCCGTCAGGGCGGTGATCTGTCTGGGGGGTCTGACACATGCGGCCCGGTGTATAATGACGGCTCTGATGATGCACAGGTGCGTTCTGTGTTATATATCCCTGTTTTTGTCTGTCTGCATCTTGGGGTGTACGCTCTCTCACCTTACAGCATTCGCTCTCTCACCTTACAGCATCCGCTCTCTCACCTTACAGCATTCGCTCTCTCACCTTACAGCATCCGCTCTCTCATAAGTTAAGGCATCCGCTCTCATCTTACAGCATCCGCTCTGTCTCCTTACAGCATCCGCTCTGTCACCTTACAGCATCCGCTCCCTCATCAGTTACAGCATCCTCTCTCTTAGCTTACAGCATCCGCTCCCTCATCAGTTACAGCATCCTCTCTCTTAGATTACAGCATCCGCTCCCTCATCAGTTACAGCATCCTCTCTTTTAGCTTACAGCATCCGCTCTCTCACCTTACAGCATCCGCTCTCTCACCTTACAGCATCCGCTCCCTCATCAGTTACAGCATCCGCTCCCTCATCAGTTACAGCATCCGCTCCCTCATCAGTTACAGCATCCGCTCCCTCATCAGTTACAGCATCTGCTTCCTCATCGGTTAGAGCATCCGCCCCTTACTGTACTAGTATCTTTCAGCATCTGTCTCGTTTTGCGAACTCAAAAATATCTGATAGAGTTATTTCTTTAGACAGGTTTAGCTGTAAATGTTTTCAGACTGCCAAAAAGACATACAATATACCAGTACATAGAAACATACAAAAAATCAACTAACAACAGCGTCTCCATGGCAACTCAAATGCCTACGGCCTGACCAGCGTACTGGCGGACGAGTTGACCTGCCCGCGGCCTCATCTAGTCCCAGTCGCCTCAGGTTTCCTATCCAACGATTTGCGACCGCTAAGCGGCTTGCAAAAGTTTCTGGCCGCTAATTTTCCCGCCCCAGACTTGCGGCATCTGAAGCGGGCCGCCCGGCCGCCTCCGCGCCTGACTGCAGTCGCCGATTTCGCGTTCTCCTTTGCCACGCCGCCGACTTACCTAATTTGGAATGTTCTGAAGAATTTTCAACGATTTGGAGACCTAAATTAGATAGCGTAGAAATTGTTATGGCGCCGGGTAGTGCGCCGCGTACCAGGCAACAATGGGAGCTCACTTCCGGTTATTGGCCCTGCTCGTTTCATGCTGACAAGTCTATCGAATCGGAGCTGTCGTTGGATTGCTTTACTAAAGCTGAAGGTGTCGCTTGTCTGAGGCATATGCTGCGCTCGCTGGCTCTCGGTCGAACTTCCGGTTCCACGTCTGCCGATACTTCCGGTCTGAAACCCGCTTCCGGTTTCACGTCTGCCGATACTTCCGGTTTGAAACCCGCATCCACTTCCGGTTCCACGTCTGCTGATACTTTCGGCCTGAAACCCGCTTCCATTTCCGGAGCCGCGTCTACCGATACTTCCGGTCTGAAACCCGGTTCCACGTCTGCTGATACTTCCGGTCTGAAACCCGGTTCCACGTCTGCTGATACTTCCGGTCTGAAACCCGGTTCCACGTCTGCTGATACTTCCGGTCTGAAACCCGGTTCCACGTCTGCTGATACTTCCTGTCTGAAACCCGCTTCCACTTCCGGTCCTGCATCCGCTTCATCTTCTTCTGCATTCGCCGCTCTGCGCCTCCCAGTCCCCCAATCGGCCTGCCTAATCGTGGACCCTCGCAACGACACGGTGCTGGTGGAATGCCAAGACGAGCGCCACCTCTGCCCGACCTGGCACGCCACCCTCCGGGCCGTCCAACAGCTGGGCGGCCGAGGCGACTACCTGTGCACCGGCCTGGACGCTTACGTCACCGACGAGCCGTGCCACATGTGCGCTATGGCGCTGCTGCACTCCCGGGTGGCTCGGGTTTTCTACTGCCGACCGAGGCCGCGCGGCGCCCTCGGCAGCATCGCCAAACTGCACTGCCATCCGCGATTGAATCATCGGTTCCGCGTGTACCGACTTTTCCCTCTGAGTGCGGCTCGAACTGGGGAGAGTTGACGGTTGGATTGCGATTCTTGCTTGCTCTTTAACCTGGCCCTTTGTCAGCCACCGTTGTCCTTCAGTTGGTGTAGCAACCTTTCAGTTGGTGTAGCAACCTTTCAGTTGGTGTAGCAACCTTTCAGTTGGTGTACCTACCCTTCAATTGGTGTAGCTACCCTTCAGTTGGTGTAGCTACCCTTCAGTTGGTGTAGCTACCCTTCAGTTGGTGTAGCAACCCTTTAGTTGGTGTAGCAACCCTTCAGTTGGTGTAGCTACCCTTCAGTTGGTGTAGCTACCCTTCAGTTGGTGTACCTACCCTTCAGTTGGTGTAGCAACCTTTCAGTTGGTGTAGCTACCTTTCAGTTGGTGTAGCAACCCTTCAGTTGGTGTAGCAACCCTTCAGTTGGTGTAGCTACCCTTCAGTTGGTGTACCTACCCTTCAGTTGGTGTACCTACCCTTCAGTTGGTGTACCTACCCTTCAGTTGGTGTAGCAACACTTCAGTTGGTGTAGCTACCCTTCAGTTGGTGTAGCTACCCTTCAGTTGGTGTAGCTACCCTTCAGTTGGTGTAGCTACCCTTCAGTTGGTGTAGCAACCCTTCAGTTGGTGTAGCTACCCTTCAGTTGGTGTAGCTACCCTTCAGTTGGTGTACCTACCCTTCAGTTGGTGTACCTACCCTTCAGTTGGTGTACCTACCCTTCAGTTGGTGTACCTACCCTTCAGTTGGTGTACCTACCCTTCAGTTGGTGTAGCAACACTTCAGTTGGTGTAGCTACCCTTCAGTTAGTGTACCTACCCTTCAGTTGGTGTAGCTACCCTTCAGTTGGTGTAGCTACCCTTCAGTTGGTGTAGCTACCCTTCAGTTGGTGTAGCTACCCTTCAGTTGGTGTAGCTACCCTTCAGTTGGTGTAGCTACCCTTCAGTTGGTGTAGCTACCCTTCAGTTGGTGTAGCTACTCTTCAGTTGGTGTAGCTACCCTTCAGTTGGTGTAGCTACCCTTCAGTTGGTGTAGCTACCCTTCAGTTGGTGTAGCTACCTTTCAGTTGGTGTAGCTACCCTTCAGTTGGTGTAGCTACCCTTCAGTTGGTGTAGCTACCCTTCAGTTGGTGTAGCTACCCTTCAGTTGGTGTAGCTACCCTTCAGTTGGTGTAGCTACTCTTCAGTTGGTGTAGCTACCCTTCAGTTGGTGTAGCTACCCTTCAGTTGGTGTAGCTACCCTTCAGTTGGTGTAGCTACCCTTCAGTTGGTGTAGCTACCCTTCAGTTGGTGTAGCTACTCTTCAGTTGGTGTAGCTACCCTTCAGTTGGTGTAGCAACCCTTCAGTTGGTGTAGCTACCCTTCAGTTGGTGTAGCTACCCTTCAGTTGGTGTAGCTACTCTTCAGTTGGTGTAGCTACTCTTCAGTTGGTGTAGCTACCCTTCAGTTGGTGTAGCTACCTTTCAGTTGGTGTAGCAACCCTTCAGTTGGTGTACCTACCCTTCAGTTAGTGTACCTACCCTTCCGTTGGTGTAAGCAACCCTTCAGTTTTTCCACTACCCAGTCTACTCTGTACCCTAATCTTCTGCGTTCTACTTGTTCTCCTGCGCATAAATCTATGGCATAAATAAAAGCCAATTGAAGTGAAAAAATTGACGCCTGCATTTATAGCATTTTGTCTCGCTTCTTATTGGGACACTTTAAAACAATTAATGCAAATTTTTATTACAATGTTCGTATCATACTACTTTTTCGTTAGTTATTTTTTCAATCAATCCTTCCCAGTCTGACGATCCCTCCGGACTGGTCGGTCGAGTTCACACTGGGCCGAGTGGGCGGCTTCGATTCAGCTTGATTTCGAATCGACTTCGCTTATGGAATCTTGTGGGCCGCTGCCTCACAGTGAGCAAGTCTGCCGGTTGCAGCGAGAACGTCTGCGCCGCAGGCATTGTGGCGCGATCTGCAGGGCTATTCGCCAACGACAAACGAATCTGCTCCTGCGATGGCGTTGAAATTTGGAGCGAACGCGACGTGCCATCGGTTGGGGCTGGTAGAGCCGCTGCTGCGGCCGCTTTGAAAAAGTGAATGCATTCAGTCTGACGATATGTATCGAAATAATATTTTTATTGCACTTTAAAAATTTATGAGCTTTGCTCTGCAGGAAACTTGAGTACGAGTCATTATTTTACAAGCGTACAAATTAGATCTTATGTAGCCGATATGTATCGGAAATTGTCTAGTTACTTAAAATCGTTATCAGAATTGATTTAACTTGCAGCCTAATTTTATACGAGCTATGCCACCATTTGGAGTCGGATTTGGAATTTTTTTTATCTCAATGGTCAGGGAAAGAAAACAGAGCATTACTGCGGGCCAGAGGAGGGGAGAAAGGAGATAGAGGAATAAGAGGAGAGGAGATGAAAGATAAAATAGGAGAGAAGGAAAGGGAGAGCTGATGGAGAAGATGAGAGAGAGTAGAGAAGAGAGAGGAGTGGAGAGGAGAGAAGGGAAGGGAGAGGAGAGAAGGGAAGGGAGAGGAGAGGAGGGAAGGGAGAGAAGAGGAGGGTAGGGAAGGGAGAGGAGAGAAGGGAAGGGAGAGGAGAGGAGGGAAGGGAGGGAAGGGAGAGGAGAGGAGAGAGGGAAGGGAGAGGAGAGGAGAGAAGGGAAGGGAGAGGAGAGGAGAGAAGGGAAGGGAGAGGAGAGGAGGGAAGGGAGAGGAGAGGAGAGGAGAGGAGAGAAGGGAAGGGAGAGGAGGGAAGGGAGAGGAGAGGAGAGAAGGGAAGGGAGAGGAGAGGAGAGAAGGGAAGGGAGAGGAGAGGAGGGAAGGGAGAGGAGAGGAGAGGAGAGGAGGGAAGGTAATGGAGAGGAGAGGAGAGAAGGGAATGGAGAGGAGAGGAGAGAAGGGAAGGGAGAGGAGAGGAGAGAAGGGAAGGGAGAGGAGAGGAGGGAAGGGAGAGGAGAGGAGAGGAGAGAAGGGAATGGAGAGGAGAGGAGAGAAGGGAAGGGAGAGGAGAGGAGAGAAGGGAGAGGAGAGGAGGGAAGGGAGAGGAGAGAAGGGAATGGAGAGTAGAGGAGAGAAGGGAAGGGAGAGGAGAGGAGAGAAGGGAAGGGAGAGGAGAGGAGAGGAGGGAAGCGAGAGAAGAGGAGGGAAGGTAATGGAGAGGAGAGGAGAGAAGAGGAGAGGAGAGAAGGGAGAGGAGAGGAGGGAAGGGAGAGGAGAGAAGGGAATGGAGAGGAGAGGAGAGAAGGGAAGGGAGAGGAGAGGAGGGAAGGTAATGGAGAGGAGAGGAGGGAAGGGAGAGGAGAGGAGAGGAGGGAAGGGAGAGGAGAGAAGGGAATGGAGAGGAGAGAAGGGAAGGAAGAGGAGAGGAGGGAAGGAAGAGGAGAGGAGAGAAGGGAAGGGAGAGAAAAGGAGAGGAGAGGAGGAGTGGAGAGAAGGGAAGGGGAGACGAAAGGAGACTAGAGAAGGGAGCTAGAAGAGACGTTCACCTTGAGCGGGCCGGATTGCTATTGTGAATTTTAAAATTAAAACCCGGATACAGAGGCTCTGCGGGCCGAAGTTTGCGGACCCCTGATTCGAGCAATAATGTATCGTAAAAAATTCAGTCAAATATTTTCTAGAAAACCAGATCATTTTTCCGATATGTATCGAAAGTAGTATTTGTCAAGCGCAAATTACACAAAGCATTGAAGAGACTGACAAAGACTGACTTTCTTTGTTATAACGCGTCTATTTACGTGCTTCGACCGTACAGTTTTGCTACATTCATCAAAATAAAAGTGCATTCATATCCATTAACCAGCCAGAGAAATTTGGGCTTTCCAACACTGAAAATCCATACATATTGAACCACTCAAAAAAACCACCTTTCTAGTTTGCATTAATTATCGAAATCTGCTGATAATAACTTTAATCTGAAGTCGAGGAAGTGCTTGCTCAGCAAAATCAATCGTCTGTAGTGTAATGAGCTGTGATGGCTTTGTTACCGTGGCAACAAGTTCGGCGCACATCTTTTATAGACTTCCAACCTTTGAGTGGCAGATTTTGTTGCATCAAATTTCTCCCAAAGGATTTCATGTTGAGTCTAAAGCAGAGATTTAAACAATAGAAAATACCAGAGTGTTTGCTTTTGTAGACGAAAATTTGCTCATGCTAGATTCCAATCGATTGTAGATGTCTGAGCAGGCCACTAGATAGATGACTATTTAAATTTGCTTCTGTCTTTGCAACTGCAATCTGAATGTGAGCTATTCTAGCTCTGAAGCTGCAGCCTTCATCGATCGTTCAGGGACATTGCGTAAGATTGTCACTGCTGTTTGTGCTTTCTTGTTATAATATTAAATTGTATGGGGCAATAAATTTGCATTTTTGTCAATTATCGCAAAAATATGGTGCGCAGGCTGAGGCCCTTAAAATGAATAAATAGAGGTGCCCTGAAATGCTTAGAAGTGGCGCTATGAGGTGCTTAGATCTGGCGTCATGAGTTGCTTAGGTTTGGCCCTATGGGAGTGCCTAGATGCTTAGAGCTAGGTGCCTAGATTTGGGCCCATGGGAGTGCTTAAATGCTTATAGTTGGGGTGCCTAGATTTGGGCCCATGGAGTGCTTAGATGCTTAGAGCTGAAGTGCCTAGATTTGGGCCCATAGGAGTGCTTAGATGCTTATAGCTGAAGTGCCTAGATTTGGGCCCATAGGAGTGCTTAGATGCTTATAGCTGGGGTGCGTAGATTTGGGCCCATAGGAGTGCTTAGATGCTTAGAGCTGAAGTGCCTAGATTTGGGCCCATAGGAGTGCTTAGATGCTTATAGCTGGGGTGCCTAGATTTGGGCCCATAGGAGTGCTTAGATGCTTATAGCTGGGGTGCGTAGATTTGGGCCCATAGGAGTGCTTAGATGCTTAGAGCTGAAGTGCCTAGATTTGGGCCCATAGGAGTGCTTAGATGCTTATAGCTGGGGTGCCTAGATTTGGGCCCATAGGAGTGCTTAGATGCTTATAGCTGGGGTGCGTAGATTTGGGCCCATAGGAGTGCTTAGATGCTTAGAGCTGAAGTGCCTAGATTTGGGCCCATAGGAGTGCTTAGATGCTTATAGCTGGGGTGCCTAGATTTGGGCCCATGGAGTGCTTAGATGCTTATAACTAGGTGCCTAGATTTGGGCCCATGGGAGTGCTTAGATGCTTAGAGCTAGGTGCTTGTACATGTAGATCTGGCGCTATGTAATCGCTAAAATTATTAAGAGGCTCAATAACGTGCGCAGAGCTCCAAGAAAACCAATGCATGTTCGCAGAAGATATAACACAGGATTTTGTTAAATTGTTTCAAACTTACTCGTTCCTAGCATGAGATCCAAACAAAACTAGCATAGCAACCAAACTATGCTGACGCCTCGTTCTTCGTTCCGCTCCATCGTCTATCAATTCGCCAACGATTCGAGCGTTCACGGGCTGTCCCGTTTAGTTGGCAATCGGCCAATTCACCTCAAACTGTGCTGGTGTCTCAGCTGCCTCCTGCTAGCCGGCTGGTTCGCCTTCTCGCTGTCAATCTGCGTAGGTAAACTGCTCAGCCGCAGGCATAGCACCGCTATTTACACTGAAGACGTGGATTTCCAGTTCCCGGATGTGTACATCTGCCCGACTAGTCCGTTCTCGGGCAGCTATTCGGTCAGCCTGAGCCAGTCGGGTGCTGGGCAGCTGCGGACTAAACTGAAGGAAGTGGAAAGCTGGCTCAATGGAAGTCAGGCGAGTGCATGGCGGTTGGGGTGGTGGGTTATTGTGCAGTGTACATATGTGCATGTACAGTCTGGGTGGGTGTCTATGATGGCTCTGGTTTAGATAGATTAAATAATTAAGGGAAGACCAACTGACTCAGGAGTGAATGGGGGCAAATTGGGGTGAATGAGGGCGGATGGAGTGAATTGAGGCGAATGAAGTGAATTAAGGCGGATTGAGTTAATAGAAGTGAATGGGTTGCGGATGGAGTGAGTGGGTTTGCGGATGGAGTGAATGGGTTGCGGATGGAGTGAATGGGGTTGCGGATGGAGTGAATGGGGTTGCGGATGGAGTGAATGGATTGCGGATGGAGTGAATGGGGTTGCGGATGGAGTGAATTGGGCTGTTGGTGTGAATGAGTTCCGCATAGAGTGAACAGCTAGGATCACCATAAACCCCAATTCGCAGACCGCAGCCAGCGGACAAGTGTCCGACCAAATAAAAGTGGCCGTGAACTCGCTGCCCTACCAGCTGCTGGCGGACACTATTGGCCATAGACTATCGCAGATGGTCCCCCTATCCAGATTCCGAGGCGCCTGGACTGTTGGCCACCTGATGGACGGCAGCCTGCGCCAAGTTCGCTGGGAGCCATTCTACCATCCGGAGCACCTGCGCTGCGCTAAACTGTTATTATCCGACCTTGAACAGCTAATGCTGAGTCTACCGATGAATCATCTGGAGATTCTATTAATAGCTGATTCGGCTACCCAGCTATTCTCACTGACCGACACGATTCATTTCTACGGTTCCGACGGCCCGAGACGGATTGCGGTGCCGGCAGCAAAGTGGAGCTTAGCCAATGGGTTTGATGGCTTCAACTCGGCGGGGCTGAGGCTGCTGCTCACTGAGAAGAACACGTATCCTGGTGCACAGTCCGCTGGGATGCTGCTGTCGCCTGGGCTCGCTGTTGAAGCTAGAATCAGCATGCTGGAGACGAGGCACAATGTTGCCGAGTTCGGCGAAGAAGACTGCCTCGGCAAAGAGGTTGCCGGGCGCACCGTGTACTTTCTTAATCCTTACGATCATGCTAATCCGTACGAGTTTCGGTACAGCCAGGATTACTGCTATTATGCGGGTGAGTGGGTGGGGCTTGAGGTAGTGTATGGTTGTGGTAACCCTAACCCTAGACCCTAACCCCACCCCAACCCTGAACCGATCAACCGCTTGCCAGAACTCCTCAGGCGGCAGTTTGGGCACTTCAACTGCAGCGAAGGCCAGTACCCCGCGCCGATGCCCGTCGTCAGCCCCGGCGGCGATGGCAAAGTGACTCTGGGCAGCTGCTACAACTGGTCTCTAGCCGCATCAATGTCATTCGGAGACGGCCTCAATCTCACCACTTTGAGAGCCGCACCGCGAGACGCGGCTCTCGCCTGCGCCAAGCAAAGACCCTGCCAACGACGGACCTACAGCGTGGCCTGGTCTGCGGCCATGTGGCCAAGCGAATCCGACGCCGTCCCTCTGGTTGCAGCTTTCCGCAGTCGCCTACAAGAAAAGCCGGCCGAACCGAAGCCGCTGTTTCACTATCTGGTCAATAACTGCTCGGTTGGAGATGCCAAATTGTACAGCAGTCTGCGGGCTCAGGCCATGCTGCTGAAGCTGTCGGCAGCGAACCAGCTGTCCAGCCGGGTGCAGGTGTCCCTAGCTTACACCAGCTACGAGATGTTCGCAGAGGTTGGCGGCATACTTGGCTTGTATCTGGGCTGCTCTATTCTAACCATAGTTGAAGTGCTGGAATTGTTGCACAATCTATTAGCGCTGATGCTGTGTCCGACTACTAGCAGTAGTGATGACTGGGAGGAGCAGCCGAAATCTGACCAGGCCTCGGATTGGAAAGAAAATTCAACACCGGCAACCAACGAGATGTCGCTGCAGAGTCTCGAGGCCGACGGATGAAAATTTAATCTAACACTATCGAGAGCCTTCGAGACGGATACAGTCAAGTACAAGTGTTAAACTTTTTTGTATAGTGGACTAGCAATCAGCGCCCCCCCCCCGCTGGGGACGCGATAGAGAAAGGAATCAATGTTTTTGAAAAAAACTACATGCAGTTTTTAACCTTTCACTCTCTCTGATGCTTGGCCTATCAACAACTCCCAATTGACCCTTGGCATATCAACAACTCCCAATTGACCCTTGGCATATCAACAATCCCCCAAGAGCCACAGCATTTCAGCGATTCCCCGTGAGCCTTAACGTCTTGGCAATTTTCCTAAACTAAATTCACAAGATCTCACCTTCTAGACAATTTCCAATTCCCGAGGGCAGCTTATCCGAGTTGATTTACAAGCCGAGTTATGTATAATTTTGAGGTTTTACCATAGACAAAACTTGCTTAGAAACGTAAGGAAATGCGACCAGATAAAATACACTAATGGTATGGGTACTGTTCAATACCTTTGCAACAGGCATTGTAAAAAATTGAATAAAAAACCGAACTAGGCACTATAAGTAGTATTTATCTAGTAAAGAAGTTGTGTTCAAATAGAACTACGAACTTCAATGCTGAAAACAAAGACAAGTTACCCGAGGGCAATAGATAAAACGGTTTATTATCGAATACAACAGACTATAATTACAACAGCAATTAAGGTGTAACATTATTTTGCTTCGTTTGTTAATCTGCTAAAATCATAGTGACATAAGACGATAAAACCTACTTATAGCAAAAGTACTTATAGGAAATATACTTCGATTTATCACAAAACTCAAAAACGCATTTGAAAAATTATAAGCTTCAATTTTTCTTCTCTTGCAAAATGCATTTAAATAAAGTAGAAAAAATGTATAAAAAAACAAATCACAAAACTGGTAGATCTGCTAATTAAAGGACTAGATTACATTTTTAGCTAAGCACAACAACGAGCTAACGGACGTGACCCCTGTTGGGCGAGAATTTGCATTGAAAATATTGGATTTTATGAATAATTGTTTATATATCAGCAGCAGATAATTCACAGTTAAAAGTTATAAAAATAAGCAACGGAAAGTTTCGCTAAACTCTACTCATGCAGGCCAAACATAGTCAGTTGCACTGCGGGCTGCTAGTAAATAATTTTATAGGAGTAAATATGGAAGGATACTGCAAGCATAAAATCTACATTTCATTTTTTGGTTTTGCACAAAAATGATATTGAGGCTGCACTAACTACTGTTAGTACTGTACTGTGGAAGTAATAGGATAGGGAATATAGTAAGACTACAAGGTTTGCAACAAAATAAAGGACTGAGTTTATTATTTTACGGAAAACATCAAGATGAGTAATAAAATAAATCTGATCTAATATGTGCGGATAAATCTAAATAAAAACTTCATCAAATCTAATGAATGAAACAACAAAAAACGTTTTTTATGTGCCGTGTGCTGTGTTGCTCAGCGGTTGCACCATTAGGTAGACAGCGAATCCCTATTAGGTAGACAGCGAATCCCCATTAGGTAGACAGCGGATCCCAATTAGGTAGACAGCGGATCCCTATTAGGTAGACAGCGGATCCCAATTAGGTAGACAGCGGATCCCTATTAGGTTGATAGCGGATCCCTAATTAGGTTGATAGCAGATCCCCATGTGGTAGACAGCGGATCCCTGTCAGGTAGACAGCGAATCCCCATTAGGTAGACAGCGGATCCCAATTAGGTAGACAGCGGATCCCAATTAGGTAGACAGCGGATCCCAATTAGGTAGACAGCGGATCCCCGTTAGTTAGATAGCGGATTCCTATTAGTAGACAGCGGATCCCTATCAGGTAGACAGAGAATCCCCATTAGGTAGACAGCGGATCCCTAATAGGTAGACAGCGGATCCCTATTAGGTTGATAGCGGATCCCTATCAGGTAGACAGCGAATCCCCATTAGGTAGACAGCGGATCCCTAATAGGTAGACAGCGGATCCCTATTAGGTTGATAGCGGATCCCTATTAGGTTGATAGCGGATCCCTATCAGGTAGACAGAGAATCCCCATTAGGTAGACAGCGGATCCCTAATAGGTAGACAGCGGATCCCTATTAGGTTGATAGCGGATCCCTAACAGGTAGACAGCGAATCCCCATTAGGTAGACAGCGGATCCCTAATAGGTAGACAGCGGATCCCTAATAGGTAGACAGCGGATCCTCATTAGGTAGACAGCGGATCCCCGTTAGTTAGATAGCGGATTCCTATTAGTAGACAGCGAATACCAATTAGGTAGACAGCGGATCCCCATTAGGTAGACGGCGGATCCCCAAATCTCGCAGTTCACAGGTAGGTCTCAGTAGACAGCAGGTCGGTAGAAGCAACGGGACAATTCCTCTGCTGCTGCTGAGAGTGCAGCATCCGACTTGATGAGGCCACCACATCCGAGCAAGAGTAGAATCCGCTGGTAGCTTCGGCAACTTCGATGCCCAAACCGCCGCCACCGCGATGGCCTGCAGCCCCGCGACCCACGGCGCCGCCTCCGCCACTTTCGCTGCGAACTCTACCGCCAGCTCCGCCGTCGCCTCCGCCGCTAGCGCCGCAATTATCCATCCAATCAGCCAGCTGTTTGTGCAGGCTGCGCAATCTTACTTCGCAATTGCTAATCTGGCCTCTTAATTTGTCGTTCTCTTCTAGCATCTGTGCGTAGCGCTCCTCCTCCTCTTTAGACACCTGCTAGTATTATGATTATTTGTTGAAAAATGTCGTCAAAATTCACTACTTGTCTACTGAATAGTAGAGTAGATGCAGAAATTATATTTGTAAGACAATATTCGCTACTTGGCTTCATATAAGTAGCGTATTTAGCGCATTAACAATCAAAACCCACAAATTTCACGGGGACGAAATTTCGTAAATTTTTCTCGTAAATATATTTAAGTAGGCAATAGGCAATATTTGCTACTTAGCTACTTTAAGTAGAATAGTTAGCATACAGACAAATGGTTGTGAAAGCCATTTGGAAAACCGGTAATAAGCAAGCGAGCCCCACACGTAAATGACTCACTGTTCCTCCGCCTGCTCCGTCCGGTCCGCTGCTGGTCCCGCCGTTGCTCTTGGATTCGCTCGACTGCGACTTCACCACCTCGGCCACTTTGGGTAGAAACAGCAAGCCGAGGCTTAGCACGCAGCACAGCCAGGCGGCTATGCTCACGAAAGCAAAGATAGCGGTCTCCTGGGCGCTGATGATCAGAGTGACCGGGGCTGTGATGACGCACAGCACTACGGTGTTGTATACAGCCATGCCTGCGAAACGGCTGTCCCACACCTGCGGTTGATAGCGATAACCCTCATTGTTGGTTAATCTATTTCACAGGTGGATTAGATAGGGAGAGGGCGTATGAGGGGAGGGGCGGGCGGGTAGAGGAAGGGTGGATAGGTAAAGGGGCAGATAGGTAGAGGGGCGGATAGAGAAGCGGATAGAGGAGCAGATATAGGAGCGGATAGAGGAGCGGATAGGTAGAGAAGCGGACAGAGGAGCGGACAGGTAAAGAGGCGGACAGGTAGAGAGGCGGACAGGTAGAGAGGCGGACGGACAGGTAGAGAGGCGGACAGGTAGAGAGGCGGACAGGTAGAGAGGCGGACAGGTAGAGAGGCGGACAGGTAGAGAGGCGGACAGGTAGAGAGGCGGACAGGTAGAGAGGCGGACAGGTAGAGAGGCGGACAGGTAGAGAGGCGGACAGGTAGAGAGGCGGACAGGTAGAGAAGCGGACAGAGGAGCGGACAGGTAGAGAGGCGGACAGGTAGAGAGGCGGACAGGTAGAGAGGCGGACAGGTAGAGAAGCGGACAGGTAGAGAGGCGGACAGGTAGAGAGGCGGACAGGTAAAGAGGCGGACAGAGGAGCGGACAGAGGAGCGGACAGGTAGAGAGGCGGACAGGTAAAGAGGCGGACAGAGGAGCGGACAGGTAGAGAGGCGGACAGGTAGAGAGGCGGACAGGTAAAGAGGCGGACAGAGGAGCGGACAGAGGAGCGGACAGCTAGAGGCGGACAGGCTGAGAAAACAAGTCGCACAGCAGTCCTGGAGCGCCCACCTGTTTCAGCTTGACATTCCTGGTCTCGTACGCCAGCAGCAGGCCAAACAGCAGCAGCAGTCCCTTCCAGCCGAGCAGCACGCCGAGCCAGACCGCCCCATTCTTAGATTCGCAGCTGTTGCTATAGGGCTCGTATTCAACATCGTCATCCGAGCGTTCAATACGGAACAGTTCCCGTTTCATGCTCAGCGGATCGTTCACCTGCCAGGCGGTTAGGAAGGCTGCATCCAACAGGAACAGCACAGCAACGAAAGCGTAGGGCTCGAGTTGGGTGGCGCCCCGGCGACCGGTTGCCAGGCGATAGACGCTCCAGGTTTTGGCGAACAAAGAGCCGTAGCCGCCGGTGAAGCCAAGCGATAGAAGCCAGGCCTGAAGTGTGCGTGATTTAATTAAATGTCGTATTCGCGCTTATATTGCTACTGATGAAAGAGTAGCTTAAGTAGTGTGAAGCGCGCTTTTTATACAAACACCGACATCCCATCTAAAGCCATTGGTGTAAATGTTCTAAAATCGATAGCAACTCTTCTAAATAAATAATCTAAAGACACATCATGAACATAGTATTTAGAAACACTGACACAGCATCTAGAGACACTGTCACAGCATCTAGAGACACTGACACAGCATCTAGAGACACTGACACAGCATCTAAAGACACTGACACAGCATCTAAAGACACTGACACAGCATCTAAAGACACTGACACAGCATCTAAAGACACTGGCACAGCATCTAAAGACACTGACACAGCATCTAAAGACACTGACACAGCATCTAAAGACACTGACAGCATCTAGAGACACTGACACAGCATCTAAACACACTGACACAGCATCTAAAGACACTGACACAGCATCTAAAGACACTGACACAGCATCTAGAGACACTGACACAGCATCTAAAGACACTGGCACAGCATCTAAAGACACTGACACAGCATCTAAAGACACTGGCACAGCATCTAGAGACACTGACACAGCATCTAAAGGCACTGACACAGCATCTAAAGACACTGACACAGCATCTAAACACACTGACACAGCATCTAAAGACACTGACACAGCATCTAAACACACTGACACAGCATCTAAAGACACTGACACAGCATCTAAAAACACTGGCACAGCATCTAAAGACACTGGCACAGCATCTAAAGACACTGACACAGCTAGCCTATAGTTAAAAAAATTCCTAGCAAGCCTTCAACTACTAACGCAAGTAGTGCAACAAGGTCACTACTAACAAACCTTAGCATGGCACAGGACCCGAAACGACCCCGGCGACAGGTTCACGAAGCCGCCGCTGAACCGATCGAACCCGTAGACGATGACTGCCAGCAGGCTCAGCGAGCAACCTGCTAGCATGACTGCGTGCAGCACCGGCTGGCTGCAGGCCACCACCCGGTGACGCCGGTAGCGCCACAGGAAAACCGCGCAACCAGCGCAAGCCAGCAGACCCAGACAGGCTAGCAGCGACATAATCCAATACAGAACGGCGTTGACGGGGCGGAATAGCGGCTGGATTAGCGGCTCGGAGCGGGGTCGAACTCCGCCAGGCCAAACTGGTTCCCGTTGGAGTTCGAGTTTATCCTCCTGCACCTGGTAGCGTCCGATGGTTCTGTACCGGCCGTTGACTAGCTGCTCAATCTGTGTCCAAGCGATCCGATTGCCAAGGGAGTCGAAGAAGACTCTGGAGCTGACCCCGTCAAAGTTAGTAGCGTTCATTGCTCGGTAGAGTTCAAAGAATACAGGATTGTCCGGCTGTTGATGCGTAAAATTCAACAGTCGAAGGCCGCGACTTTTTAGTCTGGAAAAATAAAATACGACTATCAAATTCACTACTTGCCTACTGATAAGTAGAAGAGTGGAATTGCTAAAAATTCAATTATCATTAAAATTTTACGACGTAATTTAAATTATACCATAAATATTCTTTGCTTGGCTACTTAAAAGTAGTGCAATTTGAGTATTCAATCATTTTTTACAGAAAAATAACCTTGCTTCAGCCGAGTGCATAGCCAAAGCCAGGGCCCAGACAGCGTCGTAGGCGAACGGCGACTCCGGGAAGCCGAGAATGCTGCCAATATCGCTGCGATTCTTGCCGAGCCGTTCCAGTACACGATTTTGAAACTGCCGAGCCGTCTAAAAGTTCGGTTAGTTGTAAATAACCATTACTTATGCGAAAAGTCGGACTTGTCCGTAAGAGATGTAATGCGAGTATGCGAGTAGAACCTAGCGCATGACTACGGCTAGAGGAGTGAAGAGGAGAGGGGAAAGAGAAGAGAGAAGGTAGATAGAAGAAAGGAGAGGCGAGGGAATAGAGTACAAGAGGGGAGACGAGAGGAGAGGAGAGAGGAGAAGAGAAGAGAGGAAAGAGGAGAGAGGAGAGAAGAGGAAGGGAGAAAAGAGAGAGGAGAAAGGAGAGGAGAGAGAAGAGGAGAGATAAGACAAGAGGAGATAAATGAGAAGAGAGAGGACATTAGAGAGAAGAGAGCTGAGAAGAGAGACAAACCTTGAGCAGGCTGGATTGCTATTGTGAAGTTTCAAAGGACCCGATACAGTAGGCCCGCAGACTTACAATTCCAGAATAGGTTGGCTGGTCAAGCTCATTCCAAGTCATACTCTCCGTGGTCAAGTGCAAATCAGCGGCCATAGACATTTCGTCTGGGGTGCAGTTGACTCGCTCCGCAGCCGGCCATTTCAAATACCAATCGTCCGAGTACCAACCAATTAGAAGCCATTGATAGCGGGGGCCGAACAGACCCTATAGGTACAGTTTTATTAGTGCATTAAATATTATGTCATGGGTTGGTGTTTTACACAATCAACAAACACGTACAGTTAGTTTTTTTTTTCTATTTTACCTGTTTATAAGCCTGACAGAATATCTGGCGGGCCAGTGGATCGTAGAACAGGCCGATTATTATTCTGCAGTTGGTGGCAATTATGATTTTGTAACTGTCTGCTCGTTGAAGAAGTCCAGGCAGCGATACGAGTTATACAGGGCTGTTTAAGCCCAGATTAGGGAATGGTTTAAAGGGCTCTTTAAGCTCAGATTAGGGAATGGTTTAAAGGGCTGTTGAAGCCCAGATTAGGGAATGGTTTAAAGGGCTGTTGAAGCTCAGATTAGAGAATGGTTTAAAGGGCTGTTTAAGTACAGATTAGGGAATGGTTTAAAGGGCTGTTTAAGTACATATTAGGGAATGGTATAAAGGGCTGTTTAAGTACAGATTAGGGAATGGTTTAAAGGGCTGTTGAAGCCCAGATTAGGGAATGGTTTAAAGGGCTGTTGAAGCCCAGATTAGGGAATGGTTAAAGGGCTGTTGAAGCTCAGATTAGGGAATGGTTTAAAGGGCTGTTTAAGTACAGATTAGGGAATGGCTTAAAGGGCTGTTGAAGCCCAGATTAGGGAATGGTTTAAAGGGCTGTTGAAGCTCAGATTAGGGAATGGTTTAAAGGGCTGTTGAAGCCCAGATTAGGGAATGGTTAAAGGGCTGTTGAAGCTCAGATTAGGGAATGGTTTAAAGGGCTGTTGAAGCCCAGATTAGGGAATGGTTAAAGGGCTGTTGAAGCCCAGATTAGGGAATGGTTTAAAGGGCTGTTGAAGCCCAGATTAGGGAATGGTTTAAAGGGCTGTTGAAGCCCAGATTAGGGAATGGTTAAAGGGCTGTTGAAGCACAGACTAGGGAATGGTTTAAATGACGGTTCAAGTGTTAAAAGACTGTTTACTGTAAGCACATAGCAGATTTACTAATTCTAACCTAGCCTCCTTGCTCTTCAGCTGTTTAACAGCCTGCCCAGCATCGAACACAATCTCGGTCATAACGCTACAATTATTCCGTCTCAACAGCTGCTCCAAATCTTTAGCAGTCGAAGCGAACACTTCCTCATTGGAGCGCAGCACAAACACTCGAGTCCAGTTGTATCTCTGCAGCAGTTTCAATCGAGTCGGGTTGTTCAACGCAGCGCTGGGGTGGGTACGAAAAAATGTTGGAAATCTGCTGCGATCGGAGAGCGCTGGCGAACTGCTGCCGTAGGACAGCACAACCAAATTCCACATGTGAGCAGCCTGGGCTACGTAGGTAGACACAGTTGAGCAGCCGGTGAGCAGGGTTACTACTCGGCTATTGTTGCTAGGGTGGTACAGCAGTTCGTACATCTTTCTGGCACCCAAGCCCGGATCGCATTGGCTGTCCTGGGGGTGCAGGACCAGGCGATAGTCTGGCAGGATGTCCGGGTGATCATTCACACTCTGCAGGGCCATCTCAACAGCTGGCCAGCAGGCAATACCGCCAGCCCAGTCGCCAGACATTGGGAACAGGGCACCGATATGTAGAAGGTCCAACGGTTTTTCTCTCTGATTAGATGCCAGACAAAGACTAGCAGTGGACAAGATCAGCGACCAAGTAAGACTCACAATACAGCTGGATTGCCGCATGGCAGATTTTTGTTTTACTGTTTACTTTTTGGAATTTTGTAGATGGCAGCAATTAATTGATACAATTAATATAGGAATCTATCTCTTTTTATAGTTCTATAGAGTATCATAGTAATAAAATATTCATATTAAAATTTAAACTCAGGTGCAAATCCAGAAAATTTTGAATGGGGGGCGCAGATTACTAAAGGTACATGTACAATATCTATGTACATGTACACTATATGTACATGATAATGTGTATTTTCCATATAAAACATAAAAATTCAAAGTTGACATGGGGCGCATGCCCTGTGCATCTCCTCTCTCTGAATCTGCTACTGATTTAAGTTAAAATAAATTCAAAATACAACAAATCAGCTTTAAACTTTATGACATTACAAATACTAAAAAAGTCAATTAGCAAAAAAACAATATAAATACCACTGAGTATATACTATTGATATATAGGATGGTTAAATTTAATAGGTTAACATAGAATTGATCTATTTTTAAATTTAGCATGAAAAGCTATGATAATTACAATAGCAAAACTAATGAATCTTTATTAGACTTCATTACAGGTATTAAAACTAGCTAATTTTAAATTTAAATTTATTTGAAGCTAAACATTACACCAAACTAATGAATTTCTATGAATTTGGTTTTGTCTAGCTTCCATAGAAAATATAATAACTTAGTCATAATTAAGTATTAAAACCCTCATTGTAATTTAGGAAAGCTTTTTATGGATTTAATTTACAATTAAGGCAAAAATAAGATAGACTGCTAGATTACCTATCATAAACTCAGAAATAAATTCTAAAGTGATACTTTACAAACTGTGTAATCTTTTGAAACTTTTTGGTCCTTGCTTTTTAGATACTTTTAAACAATAACCAACTGAGTGAGTTTGAAGCTATATAAAATTATTGTAGGGCCTATCTAAAATTAGATTAAAAATCCAAATATCACTTAAAAATTTGATCAAATACTTTGCTGCAAATTTGACAACTTTACTTCAAAAAGGCCGAAAATTCACTTTTAACAGATACACAAATAATACAAAAAAGATACAGAAAAAGCATGTGTGCATGCATGGAATGTATATAATGATGACTCAAAGCCCGAAAATAAAAAAATTAACGATAAAAACAATAAATACTGAATTAGTGCTTTATATTTTGGACCAATACAGAATTCTTGATATTGTTTAGAGAAGAAGCGCAATTAAGAACAAATTTGGTGTGAATAAGAGATTAGATGTAAAATGATTGAAGCACATTTGAACATTTGTTATAGCGCTTTGATAAAAACGAAATATTTATAAATGTTTATATAAAGAAAATAAGTTACCATAAAAATTCCCAATAATGTTCATAATAAAAGATGAAAAATAAATGTCCCGAAATAAATGACTAAAATTCTTAATTACGAAAGTACTAAATAAATGGATGTTAGCATACAATTTTAGGTTTAACTACCGTTTTGTTGACGTAACAGACTTGGAAAAACCTCAAATTTTTTATCGTTATATACTGCTAGTGGTATTTGAGTAAAACTTAATTATCCTTGCCTAAAGTTTTTGAATGCACTACTTGTAGATCGTACACTTAATTTACACAATACTATACATGTATAAGAAGAGCGATGTTACTGGTACTTCGTCACTATATCATTAATAAAGGTGCAATTCAAGTATAGTAGCTAGTAATCCCATCTTAATATCAAGTCAAAGTGTGCTTTCTAGTTATCGATTCTGATTTTTCGTTCTCCAATTACATTTTGTTATCGTGCAGTCGTAGTGTACATGTGCAAGCACAACTTTACATTTTGAAAAAAACAAAAGTTTGGATAATTCCTATACGATTCCTATACACCATGCATGATTTATTCTACCTCTCAAGCTGACATAATCATGTGCACTTTTACTTTGTAAATACTGGGTGATTGGTAAAAATCTGGACATGGTTAGTTTTTGCCATAGACAAAATTTAACGAGGCGAATTTATTGAGCTGATGCTTTTGAGCAATACTGGGGGTCTTCCTCACAACTTAAGTTGTTTTTTTCACTCGTTTGCCCCGTCACGTCTGAGATGCAGTCTCTAAATGAAGAGTAGCGGCGTAAAATGGTTGTACAATATAAAATTGAGCACCCTGGGCTGAGCAAAAATGCAATCGCAAAATATTTTGCTGAGCTTGGTGTCCCAAGATCAACCATTTATGGAATTCTGGATCGCTACTCAGCAACTGGAGAAGATTCTGTGCTACGCAAGGAGGGGTCAGGACGACCAGCTACCAAGGTCACTGCCACTTTGATGGAGAAGATGTCAAATGATGCCAGGACGGGTCTGTCCCAGCGCGAAATTGCACG
>NIVC01001184.1:320000-342539 GCA_002269645.1 Macrostomum lignano
TGAATCACGCATGTACAATTGAATAAAGGATAGTCGCAGTAGACAACAATAGTGTGATAACATTTTTAAGACATTCAAAAACCTGTCTATTTAAGACAAATTCTCAGTCTATTTTCACTCTGAGTTTCAAGTCACACTCCGATAGTGCCTAATTGTCACTCCGATAGTGCCTAATTGTCAGTCCAATAGTGCCTAATTGTCACTCCGATAGTGCCTAATTGTCACTCCGATAGTGCCTAATTGTCACTCCGATAGTGCCTAATTGTCACTCCGATAGTGCCTAATTGTCAGTCCAATAGTGCCTAATTGTCACTCCGATAGTGCCTAATTGTCACTCCGATAGTGCCTAATTGTCACTCCGATAGTGCCT
Organism: Macrostomum lignano; assembly: GCA_002269645.1. Taxonomy (NCBI): domain Eukaryota; kingdom Metazoa; phylum Platyhelminthes; family Macrostomidae; genus Macrostomum; species Macrostomum lignano. The sequence continues at coordinate 320,371 of NIVC01001184.1, forward strand.
AATTGTCAGTCCAATAGTGCCTAATTGTCACTCCGATAGTGCCTAATTGTCACTCCGATAGTGCCTAATTGTCACTCCGATAGTGCCTAATTGTCAGTCCAATAGTGCCTAATTGTCACTCCGATAGTGCCTAATTGTCTCTCTTATAGTGCTAATTGTCACTCCAACTGTATCGAAATGTCAATCCGATTGTATCGGAAATGTCACTCCGATTGTATCGGAAATGTCACTCCGACTGTATCGAAAATCTCACTTTGACTGTATCGAAAATTTCACTCCGACTGTATCGAAAATGTCACTCCGACTGTATCGAAAATGTCACTCCGACTGCATCGGAAATGTCACTCCGACTGCATCGGAAATGTCACTCCGACTGTATTGGAAATGTCACTCCGACTGCATCGGAAATGTCACTCCGACTGTATCGAAAATTTCACTCTGACTGCATCGAAAATGTCACTCCGACTGCATCGGAAATGTCACTCCGACTGCATCGGAAATGTCACTCCGACTGTATTGGAAATGTCACTCCGACTGTATCGAAAATTTCACTCCGACTGTATCGGAATGTCACTGCAACTGAATCCGAAGTGAAAATCCGAACTGAATTCTGAACAAGAATCAATAAGCTCTCAGCATTAAGTGAACCATAACTCAGGTAAAGAAACGTGCCCTGTCAGCACTATTCTTTAAACTGGTTTATCTACTAAATTAAATTAGAAATGAACAAAATCGATAAACTTGTTTGCAAGAGAAAAGCAACACAATTCTAAATAGCTGCTTTTAGCGCTGTCAGCCCCGCTCTGCATGTCAGTGAAGTAAGTGTCAGTGAATCGTAGCGCGAATGGATCTCCACGCGTAACTTCAGTCGGTCTGCCACTGCTTAAAGAAATCGTTGCCTTTATTGTCAACCACGATAAAAGCTGGGAAATTCTCCACCTCAACGCGCCACACGGCCTCCATGCCGAGCTCCTGATATTCCAGCACTTCAACTTTTTTAATGCTGTTCTGCGCCAGGATGGCGGCGGGACCGCCGATGCTGCCCAGGTAGAAGCCGCCGTGTTTTTTGCAGGCCTCCGTGACAGCTCGGGACCGGTTGCCTTTGGCCAACATCACCATGCTGCCGCCGGCCGCCTGCGGTGCGTAGGGAGGGGACTGTGGTTCACAATGCTGAGCCTCATTCACTCTATCTTTCACTCACAACAATTATTGACTTACAACAATCATTCACTCACGAAAATCGTTCACTCAAACGTCAATCCATTCACTCACACATCAATCATTGACACACACACATCAATCATTCACTCACCCATCAACTATTGACACACACACATCAATCATTCACTCACCCATCAACCATTGACTTACAAATCAAACATTCACTCACAACAATCATTCACTCACAACAATCATTCACTCACAATAATCATTCACTCAAACGTCAATCCATTCACTCACACATCAATCATTGACACACACACATCAATCATTCACTCACCCATCAACCATTGACTTACAAATCAAACATTCACTCACAACAATTATTTACTCACACATCAATCATTCACTCACAACAATCATTCACTCACAATAATCATTCACTCAAACGTCAATCCATTCACTCACACATCAATCATTCACTCACCCATTGACTTACAAATCAAACATTCACTCAAACGTCAATCCATTCACTCACCCATCAATCATTCACTCACACATCAAACATTCACTCACATGCCAAAATCAACACTTTCACACTCTCAGAACCAGAAAATTCACATTTAAACAACCTGAACATTAAAGCTCACATTAGAAACACAATTATGAATCAATCACTCATTCAATAGCTATTAGCAGTAAACCCTAAAAGCAGTGGGCAAACTACCCAACGCACCTGGAACTGGTCCACATAGGAGTCCATCCTTCCGGCCGTAGTAGGGCCAAACGAGCCGCTAGCATAGCCCTCCGGAGTTTTAGCCGGGCCAGCGTAATAAACCGGATGATCTTTTATGTACTGCGGCAGGCCCTGGCCAGAGTCTAAACGCTGCTTCAGCTTGGCATGCGCAATGTCCCTAGCAACCACTAGGGTGCCGCTTAGCGACAGTCTAGTCCGAACTGGGTACTTGGACAGCAGCGACAGCACCTTATCCATTGGCTGGTTGAGATCTACTTTAACAACTTCATTGCCAAGATCCGAGTCGCGTATTTCTGGCAAATATTTGCTCGGGTCGGTTTCCAATTGTTCCAGGTAGACTCCGGTCTCGTCTATTTTGCCCAGCGCCTGCCGATCAGCTGAACAGGACACGCCGATGCCTGCAATGGGGCAACAGTTTGATGGGGCACGTCTAGTCACAGTGTCTCTTTAATATAGATGAACTAAAACTACTGGTAATACTCTCTTTATATGTCTGCTCATACTACATGTAATTGCTGGTGATTAACCTATCACAGCTGTCCGTAAGTCTGCCTGTCCGTATATAAACAGGTCTGTCTGTCTTTTGGTTCTTCGTCTGCCCATCTTAGTCTGTCAGGTGGTTTGGTGTCTGTATTGGTCTGTCTGTCTGTCTGTCTGTCTTAGCTTCTGTCTGTCTGTCTGTCTGTCTGTCTGTCTGTCTGTCTGTCTGTCTGTCTGTCTGTCTGTCTTAGCTTCTGTCTGTCTGTCTGTCTGTCTTAGCTTCTGTCTGTCTGTCTGTCTGTCTGTCTGTCTGTCTGTCTGTCTGTCTGTCTGTCTGTCTTAGCTTCTGTCTGTCTGTCTGTCTGTCTTAGCTTCTGTCTGTCTGTCTGTCTGTCTTAGCTTCTGTCTGTCTGTCTGTCTTAGCTTCTGTCTGTCTGTCTGTCTGTCTGTCTGTCTGTCTGTCTGTCTGTCTGTCTTAGCTTCTGTCTGTCTGTCTGTCTTAGCTTCTGTCTGTCTGTCTGTCTTAGCTTCTGTCTGTCTGTCTGTCTTAGCTTCTGTCTGTCTGTCTGTCTTAGCTTCTGTCTGTCTGTCTGTCTGTCTGTCTGTCTGTCTGTCTGTCTGTCTTAGCTTCTGGCTGTCTGTCTGTCTGTCTGTCTGTCTTAGCTTCTGTCTGTCTGTCTGTCTTAGCTTCTGTCTGTCTGTCTGTCTTAGCTTCTGTCTGTCTGTCTGTCTGTCTGTCTTAGCTTCTGTCTGTCTGTCTGTCTGTCTGTCTGTCTGTCTGTCTGTCTGTCTGTCTTAGCGTCTGTCTGTCTGTCTTAGCTTCTGTCTGTGTCTGTCTGTCTGTCTGTCTGCCAGCCCAGCGGTCCCCCAGCTAACCAATGGGGCAGGAGGCGCCGTGCCGGGGCAGGCGCACCACCCGCACATCGTGGCAGAAGTATTTGCCGCCGAACTGAGCTCCGATGCCGCACTGTCTGGTGAGAGCCAGCACCTGCTCCTCGAACTGATGATCGCGGAACGCTCGACCATGCTCGTTGCCAGAGTCGTGCAGATTGTCAAGGTAGCGAGCGGAGGCGAGTTTCACAGTCTTCAGACAGGCCTCAGCTGAGGTGCCGCCAATCACAATGGCCAGATGATAGGGCGGGCAGGCCGCTGTGCCTAAAGTCTTGATTTTTTCATCAACAAATTTGAGCAGCTTCTCAGGATTGAGCACAGATTTAGTCTGCTGATAGAGAAAGGTCTTGTTAGCCGAGCCGCCGCCTTTGGCCATGAACAAGAATTTGTACTCGCGACCGGGGGTTGAGTACAGCTCAATTTGTGCTGGCAGATTAGTGCCAGTGTTCTTCTCCTCGTACATGTCCAAGGGCGACACCTGGATGGTAGGTGGACAGCTGTACTTTGAGGATCTATTAGTACAGAAGCTGTACTTTGAGGATCTATTAGTACAGAAGCTGTACTTTGAGGATCTATTAGTACAGAAGCTGTACTTTGAGGATCTATTAGAACAGAAGCTTTACTTTGAGGATCTATTAGAACAGAAGCTGTACTTTGAGGATCTATTAGTGCAGAAGCTGTACTTTGAGGATCTATTAGAACAGAAGCTGTACTTTGAGGATCTATTAGAACAGAAGCTTTACTTTGAGGATCTATTAGAACAGAAGCTGTACTTTGAGGATCTATTAGAACAGAAGCTTTACTTTGAGGATCTATTAGAACAGAAGCTGTACTTTGAGGATCTATTAGTACAGAAGCTGTACTTTGAGGATCTATTAGAACAGAAGCTGTACTTTGAGGATCTATTAGTACAGAAGCTGTACTTCGAGGATCTATTGGTACAGAAGCTGTACTTTGAGGATCTATTAGAACAGAAGCTGTACTTTGAGGATCTATTAGTACAGAAGCTGTACTTTGAGGATCTATTAGAACAGAAGCTGTACTTTGAGGATCTATTAGTACAGAAGCTGTACTTTGAGGATCTATTGGTACAGAAGCTGTACTTTGAGGATCTTTTAATTACAGAAGCTGTACTTTGAGGATCTTTTAATTACAGAAGCTGTACTTTGAGGATCTTTTAATTACAGAAGCTGTACTTTAAGGATCTTTTAATTACAGAAGCTGTACTTTAAGGATCTTTTAATTACAGAAGCTGTACTTTCAGGATCTTTTTTTAGTACAGAAGCTGTACTTTGAGGATCTATTAGTTGGTACAGAAGCTGTACTTTGAGGATCTATTAGTTGGTACAGAAGCTGTACTTTGAGGATCTTTTAATTACAGAAGCTGTACTTTGAGGATCTTTTAATTACAGAAGCTGTACTTTAAGGATCTTTTAATTACAGAAGCTGTACTTTCAGGATCTTTTTTTAGTACAGAAGCTGTACTTTCAGGATCTATTAGTTGGTACAGAAGCTGTACTTTGAGGATCTATTAGTTGGTACAGAAGCTGTACTTTGAGGATCTATTAGTTGGTACAGAAGCTGTACTTTGAGGATCTATTAGTACAGAAGCTGTACTTTGAGGATCCATTTTAGAACAGAAGCTGTACTTTGAGGATCTATTAGTACAGAAGTAGCTGTATTGAAGAGAGTTATAAATCTATAACGCGGCTGCACCCTGCCAAATGAATATAATTATAATAAAATCTGTTTCTCACCTGAGAGTAGCGCAGATTAGTGCCCGTATAGGTATTATAGACGCCATGACTCAAAGCGCTAGCATCATCAGCGCAATGCGTCATAACGTATTGACCCTTCTTGCCAATGACAATGGCGGTGCCGGTGTCCTGACAGCCAGGCAGCACCATATTAGCGGCAATGTTGGCATTCTTTAACAGTTCTAAAGCCACAAATTTGTCATTCTTAGACGCTTCGGAATCTTTCAGAATGTTAGCCAGAGACTGAAGATGGCCCGGCCGCAACAGGTGAGCAATGTCAACCATGGCAGTTTGAGCAAGCAGGGTCAGCGCTTTGCCATCAACGTGCAGAATTTTCTTGCCCAAATGCTCGCTGGTGCACACATAGTCGGTGGTTAGCTTTTTGTAAGGCGTATCACTGTCTGCCGGTCGGGTCATCTCCATCACGTCCTGATAGTGAAACGGTCGTGGCGCCGTTGCTAAGCAACGGGATGAAAGGCGTGAGAGACGCCAGCTGGAGTCTAGCAGTCTTGGCAATGATTGCATTGTCTGTAATGGTGTCAATAGTAATTATATGTAGCGTGAGTATTCATATTAACATGTGATTTTTAATAGCATAATCTTTTTAAGCTTTCTAGGTTAATCCAATATTGTTAAATGCTTATTTCACTAAAAAACTTTCATATTAATTGTAGTACAATAATAAACATTTTCTGGATTCGATTTTCTGATCAAGACAATAACCAGTGACAATGAACCAGTGTATGAAAATGATATTTATATAATAAATGCTCAACTAGCGTCTAGCAATAGGAGCTAGAACAGAAGCATGAAAAAGCTAAAGACAACTGATTTTAGATTTTAAATAAATACATTTATAAATTATTTTACTACAAACAATACATGTTTGCCCACTATAATTTAATATTTTTCTTTCTCAGACCCCCTGTCTAATTAGGCTAGCAAACGCATTCAATGGAACTGCTAAAAAATGAATGGCAAAAAATTCTGCTCAGCCACTTTCATGTGGGACACAAAGCAGCCGAGGCACATTGCAAGTTATCGCAGCTGATGGGTCCACATGCACCCTCTAAGTCATCAGTGTATGAGTGGTTCTCATGTTTTTCTGAATAGAACTTGAGACTATGAGCTGCAGAACAGGCCAAGGTTAGGCTGACCCCCAGCTGCTGATAGCAATGCCATTCTCCAACCCCTTGAGGACCCCTTGAGCAGAGGAGAGCCATGGCCTCAAGTTAAAAGAATGTAAATTATATTCTCCTCAAGTAGGTCTAATAGAATATATCATCTGGTTTTTCCTTTTTGCTTCCTAAAAGGGAAGAAAATTGCATTCTAGGTTGTAAAAATTGCATCTTAAGAAAAAACCTAAAGCCTAGGCCACACTCAAAATGATGTCCTTCTGCCTAGAAAAATTCTGGCACACAGAAGCCTTCTTAGATCCATATGTCAGCACAATCAATGCAGAAACCACACTGTGCAGTGTAGAGGTGCAGTACAGTGCAAGCTATGCTATGTTAAAAATGCAATGTAGCAAAGTATAAAAATATAAAAGTGTGATTTAAGGGTCAATTAAAAAAATTACTTTTAAACAATTTTTATTAACAACTCCAGTGAGATTTTGAAAGGTATGTTTTAGTAATCTTGTCTATTTTATTTGATAAATCCTATTGCCCTAAGTAAAAAGATACCTTATTTTTTTAAATTGGTAAGCAATAAAAGTTACAAAACTTTTTGTCTTTTTATATCTTTTATTTTATATCATTTTTCAACATTTGCATCAAAAATTCAAGTATATCTAAAACAAAATATTAGGTAATTAAGAATTCAAAATATATATATATTGCATTTGGCTTTGTATTTTAATGACTTTTGATACATTGCTAGAACATAGGCCCCAACTAATTTTCTTTAACTTTAAAAATACAAAAGCATGAAGAGGATAGTGACCCCTGGTCTCCCACCTTTAATGTCCAGGGTTGGTGGCGCACAGATGTGGCGCAATGAGCAGGTGGGTACAAGGGCACCTAAATGGCCACATCCAAGGTGCACTTGCACTTGTTGGCCACAAGCACATAGTTTTTGTAAATTTGTTTTTTCAAACTTATTTTTATGAAAAAGATGACATAGTTCATTATTATTCCAAAATAAAGCCTAGATAGTAATGTTTCTTCTTTATAGCAACTCCAAATAGCAATTTTATGAAGCACAAAAAAGACATTTTGTAGTCTGAGCTCATTTGGGTCACTCAATAGGTGGAACACAACTTTTCTTTTGTATCCAGCTTTGACTCCACAGTTGCTTTTAGGAGAATGTTTCCTGATTTATCAATTGCAAGACTTTTTGTTTGGCAGGATAAAAGTGACATACTTGACTATTAAAACACTAGAACCAGAATTTATGGCAATGCTAATTGAGAAGCTATCAAAATGCCCATTCTTGGTTCTTCTCAATGAAAAAACAAGCAAAAATAGGTCCTTTGTTGCCTTTCTAGTGCACCATTTAGATCTAGATAAGAAAGAGGTCATTACTATTTGCTTAATACCATGAGAAGTGAAAAGGGTAGTATAATTGCAAAACTACAAAAGGAACCCAGCTTTAGCATATTCTCAATCTTGGTGGTTGCTCACTACACCATGTGCACAATGCGACCAAGTATGCTATCACTGCACTGGGAGAAATAGAGCAATTTGCTAAAAGCATCTTCAACTACTTTTGCTATGCCAAACGAAGGAAGAATATTAAAGTGATTCAACAAGAGTTACAAATTCTGGAACTTTCTCTATTCTAGCCATTTGAGACCCGCAGGTTGCAGATGCATCTAGTCATCAGTCAGCTTCTTGTTGTGTGGCCTGCTTTGAAACACTTCAGCCAAGCTCCAGATGATTCCAATGAAGACACAGAGAACAAGATGCAACTAAAGCATATCAAGCTTGCGACTACAAACAATACCAGACTCCTGAAACTCCAATTTCTTTAGGATGCACTGCAGCAATGCAAGAAGTTTGAACTTCTTTTTCAAAGGAATGAACCTCTGATTCATGTCCTTTTCCAGAAGATGGATGATCTGTTCAAGTCTGTTTTTGTCTGCTTTGTCTCACTCAAAGGAAGCCATAGAAGGCAGGGCTATGCAACAGATTGACTTCAAAAATTATGTCAACCACCTTTCAGCCAAGCAGATAATTATTGGCAAACTCACACAGACAGCTACCAAGAAGCATAAAGAAGCAATGCATTTACTAATTAGTGCTGAAAAAGATGATCAAAAGACTCTGTAGAAGGAGTGCTAGAACCTGTTGAGTCCCTAGATTCCCCAGTCAGGGGGGCCTTTGCATCAGAGTTCAAGGTGCACTAGCACTGGCATGGTGTCAACTATGGTTCAGGGCACATCCAGTAAGAAGAGGAAGGACTGATCCTTCAATGTAATCATTAGTTGATTTTTTTAATGCAAATGCACAGACTTACAACAATATACCATTGTGTTTTTTTAATGTTCTCAAGAACACAAATGTAATGTCAGTATTAGTAATTAAAATTAGCTAGATTAGTTGTATAAGAATTATGTTCAATTCAAACTTACTCTCTACTAAGTTTTAATTCTTACAATTTCATTTGAACTTCACTTAAAAAAAGACTAGTTGCTTAATTAGATCATTAATTAGATGTTGAGGTACTTTTGTTACTTAAAAGTGTCATAGTTACTCCCACTATTTACCTTATTACTTTTTGCTTATATTTGGAAACACATTTGAATTTTTAGATTTAGAAATTTTTGGACATTAAGATTTGGTTTTAAAAAACTTGCAAAAATCTTTATTTGGTCTTATCATTACATGGGACCCTCATTGAAGTCTTTACTTTTATAGTTTTTTTTATTTTTATGAGCAGAGCTTATATTTTTTTGTCTATTATACTACAGTACTATATTATATATATTATATAAGTAAAAGCTTTTTATTACTTTTGCTACAAAAAGTGAATAAAAAATTTTAAGTGGCTAGGCCAAGGTCTAATAATTTGCTAGGCAGCTTTTTAAAGAAAATGTTATTATCTACAAAAATAAATGGATAAATATAAATATAATATAGATAATCCTAGGTCGATTTGGTAAGAAAACATTTTAGTGATAATAACTTTGGTGACAACTTAGGACATTTCAATGACACTAGTGGTAAATTCAATGACAAGGTTTTTAGACTTGATTTTACTAAACTTCTTTATTAAAATAAAAAAATGTAAAAAAAATAAAAAAATTTTTTATAACAAAATTTGTTTAAAAAATTAAAAAAATTTTAAAAAACACTAGGCCTATCATTAATATTTTATTTGAGTGCATTTGATAGCATAAAATTATATTATAGTAGCATGCCATTCATATCCAATGGCTTAAATTGTGTCTACTTAAGTCAATGACAATTCTTTGATGCTTTGTTTTTTACCTTTAATTCTCATGGACCTGGGACAAGAACTGCAATTATCAACTTCCTTGTCTCCAATATGCCTCCCTACTTGGGCATGACAAGAAGTTGCTATGAAATATAAAGGAAACACATGCAGCTTGACTAGCTTGATTTCAATAGTGTTCTACCATAGCCATAGCTATAGCTATAAGATCCTATGGCAAATATAGTAAAATAGGTGCCTATGGGCTATGGCAGCTATGGATACGCCTAGGGCCTATGGTAGCTAGCTACTCTTATGGCTACAACTACAGAAATATAATAGTTGCTGTCATATTCCATAGATTCCTATAGGCCTAGCTATAGTTATTTATTTAAAAAAATGAAAAAACATTTGAAACAGGTAGAGTAAAACAAAGATACTTTAGTTAATTGTATTATCAACTTAGAAACTTATAAAATATAGAGGTCGGACGGGATCCTGATCCCAATCCTGAAATCTCGGGATCCCAAAGAAAATTGAATTCCTGCGGGACCAGAATTCTGACCCTAAAAAACTCAAGATTTGGGAACAGGTCTTTTGATTAAAAATTTATAGAATTAGTGATTACTTGAAGGTATTTTGCTTTAACTTGTACTTGTTATATTATTTACTTTGTTGGTTACAAAACTTCATATCAATTTCATTATGTTTTACTTCTTGATCTTGACAATCTTTTCTCAATTTTGTTTAACTTTGCATGGACAATATACTAGGCCTATAAGACCTGATCCTGATTCTCAAATCCCAATCCCGATCCCAATCCCAAGAAAAAAATTAGGGCTTATTCCCAATCCTAATCCCACCTGAAGATTTCAATCCCATCCAACCTCTAGAATATACCTAATAAAGTACAATAAAACACTAGCAAACTCTAATTTTTATTTATGTGAAAAAGTTTAGCATTAAGCCCTAGTACTTTTAGTAGCAATTAAGCATTTTTGCTTTATAAAAAGATAAAAAATATTATTTTACAAAGGTAATCAAGTTTTTCTTTTATTTTCTAACTTAATTTGCAGTTTTTTAAACACTAGGTTATCTTCTTTAGTTAAAATATTTTGTTTTCTAGACTTTTTGTTAAAACTATGGCTAGGCCTACGGCTATGGGAACTATCTATGGGAATATGGTTGGTAATATTGGGGAGAATTGGAATAACCCCTAGTTTTTACCCCTAGTTAGTAGCCATAGCTTATGGCTACAGCTATGGTACATGGACCCTCCTTACAGTGGAACACTAGATTTCAAATAATTGGAAAGCAGTTTATAAAAAACTACTGCAGTTGCTCTATCTAGATTCTAGTATCTATTAGTATATTACCAACGAAAAGTAGTAAAATCAAGTCTAAAAAAAGCTTGTCACTGAATTGACTACCGGTATCACCGAAAAGCCTCAAGTTGTCACGAAGTTTTTGTCACCGAAATGTCTTGTCAGTTGTCACCGACACCAAGTTGATCTGGAACCATACCATATGATACAGATTACAGACATATCTACGAAAGTAACAAAAATATATCGTTCCTTCGAACAAAGAACAAGATAGATCAAAGTCAAAGTCAAAGCACTGCCCATTTTTGCTACTAACATTATGAATTAGCCTCGGCTTTGTATGGTTTGGTTGGTTGGTTTGATTTCTAACCAGATTCAAATTCATAAACCGGTTTGGCGTTTTAAAAACTCTGGTTCTAGGAAAAATCATTTTTTTGCAATCAAAGACTTGAAGAGTTAAAACAAATATCTGAATTGTTGTTAAGTATTTTTGTCACAGTGGTTTGTTATGAAATACATTTGAAAAATTTAAAATATGAAGATTAAAGACAGTAGATTTTCTCCGTTTCGAAATACTTTAAACGCTTAACTTTTTTTCAAAGTTTCGCGTTATAACTTATAGATCTTAACCCAAATGCATACCCCACTTCTAAAGTAAGCTGTATAGGTAAACTAAGATTGTGCGTGGTAATGTGCATATACATGTCATCATTCTTAACGAATAAGAGTTACTTTCTAGGATTGAATGGTATCCCCTGTCAGAACTCATGATCAACAGCACTACTTGTAAAGCAACAAAATTGTGAGACATAAAGAATGAGTCTAAACAATCTCGTTTACACGTTTTTCAGACAACGAGCTGAAAAATCTATGGTTTTCTCAGCCAATATCACCTGTAACGTAGTAAAAAGCTCATGTGGATTGCCAGGCTACGACGATGTACATGTACGCATTGTTGAACTGCACTTTCAAAATCAAACAATTTTTCTACGTATATATGTGTAGCATGTTGCAACCACGGTCCGGGTTGCAGGGGGAGCCCATTCATTTTTTTCGGGCATCTCCGCTCACGCTGAGGCCAGAGGCTTCGGCGTCGTCGGGGCATGCGGCCGCGCCGGCTCCCTGCCCCCGCTGCTGTCTCTCGCATAAAACTCCCCTCTGTAGCCTTACTGTCTGCACCTCGATTAGATCCGCATGGTTTTGCGACTGATCTTATGTAATTCCCCTTAATTCCCTTATAATCCCCCTGTGGCGCTGTCTCATTATATTTGCATAAGTCTATCGCTTTTCTTATTCTCTCTCTATTTTCACTTAGCAGAATTATCTAGAATACATTTATATGCCTCTAATTCCAGTATTTTCTGAATTATTTACTAGCTACGTCATCTTCCCCTAGTTTAGTGCCTCCTGTTAATGTTCTTTATAGTTTTTACTCTCGCACCTTTCCGATTTATACTTGCTTTTACATAGTGCACATCACTCATGATCAACTTCCCTCTTTCCCCTGTCCCTGTGCAAGCCCCAACTGCTCACGCAAATTCCGTCAGCATTGTTGCCTCCTTTCCCCCCCGCCAATCTATATTCTCTTCTATTGCTACTTGTAGTGATCATTTTCGTAAGAATTGTCTTCCCTCTGATTCTTTTTCCTAGCCAAATGCACATGCAGTGTCTAGTCTATAGACATGTGTAGGCGATCATCCCTGCTCCCACCCCCTCTAAATCTTCCTTTACCCTCATTTGTTCTACGCTTCACCCACACGTGATATAATCCTATTTTTAGAAACAGCTATCTCAGTGACGCCAGAGACCGCCAATCAGACAATGCCAATCAGAGGCCTAGGGATCGTTATGGCAACGACCTTATAGAGCATGACGTGACCAGCTTTGGGACTCAGAAACCCTCAGACTCAAATCACTATCGGTGCTGTCGTGTCGCGATCACGAATCCTTTGAGTCCTGGACGTCCTAATTTTGCCGGACCGTGCTAGCAGCGTCATCTATGGCATTGATCCTACTGGGGAACAATACCGGCATCAGCCTCAAAAGCCTGGCAGTCCCTGCCGCAACATTAGCCAGCATCATCATCAACTCGCTTCTAGCCGCCTCCCGGCCTGCGACGTGCTCTCTCCCCCCCCCTCTCTCTCTCTCTCTCCCTCTCTCTCTCCCTCTCTCTCTCTCTCTCCCTCTCTCCCCCCTCTCTCTCTCTCCCTCTCTCCCCCCTCTCTCTCTCTCCCTCTCTCTCTGCCTCTCTCCCTCTCTCTCTCTCTCCCTCTCTCTCTCCCTCTCTCCCTCTCTCCCCCCTCTCTCTCCCCCTCTCTCTTTCCCTCTCTCTCTCCCTCTCTATCTACCACTCTCTCCCTCCTCTCTCTCCCCTCTCTCTCTCTCTCTCTCTCTCTCTTTCTCTTTCTGCATTCTGCCTCCTGTGAGTCTGCTCCTGTCTGTCATCATCTGCTTGGCTCACTTTTGAGCCTGTGTTTGCACTTTGCTTATCGCTATACAGATACTGAGTCCGCGTTTACTGTAATTAACATTTTAAATTACTTAATAGAGAATCTATTAACCGAGCTGTACTTACTACTATTATTAAGCTTACTACTTTTTAATTTTCCTCATTTAAACTTCAATGACTTGCTAAGCCTGTCCTTCAGGCGGTGAAGCTTAAGAAAGCTGTAGAAAGCCGTGAACAGGTGGCCGGCGCTGTGAGTGCGGGAGTAGTATAGAAAAAGACGCTTCTAGACCCAGAGCACTTTTTTAATGACCGTTTTAAGGGTCTAGAGGGGGGACACGGGGGGTAAATAAAAAAACACATCTAAACACCATTAACACATCTAATCACCCATAATCACCCCTAACAATAAAAATCACTTCCCAACACTTCCAAACACTCCCCAACACCCCCCTCGCGTCCCCCCTCCTAAGACCTTACAAACGGCCATTAAAATAAGGTCTGATCTAGAAGCGTCTTTTTCTATACTACTACTCTATAACCCCTTGCCCGCGCCGCAGGCGCGAAGGGTCGGAAAGAATAGAAGCTATTTATAGTCAGCTCACCTACCCACCCAACATTCCATTTAGACCAGATTTTAGACCAAACAAAACTAGACTATCGTTTTGGTTTTCGTTTTCAAAAATTTGGTCTAAAATCTGGTCTAAATGGAATGCAGACAATCTTTTTCTGTTACTAAAAATAGAACAAAAAATGACACACGTTACACATATGCAAAATCTGAATGAATTGCAGGTAGGAGACCCAGTTGAATACCGAGGTGAGGGGCTTTTTGATGTGGTTGGAACAGCAGCAAATTTTGTTAAAGACAATATGGGGCTTATAGGGCAAGCTGGCTCTGCAGCAGGCTCTATAACAAATGCTGTAAAAGGAGGAATTGAAGCAGCTAGAGCGGCAGAAGAACTAAAGAAATTGAGAGATTTTAACGACACCCTCTCACAAATAAATGCAATAAAAGATTTAAAGCTGGCACAAGCCGCACAACCAACAGAAACCCCCACGAAAAGCGCACCAATAAGTAATAAAGATATTCAGGATTTTAATAAAATGTTAAATACTATTAAAGGTGGAAAAGGATTAAAGAAATTTTAACAATATAAAAATGGGCTCAGTTAATGATGATGAAAACCGGTTATATTTTATAGGAGAAATTGTAGATACTTTAGATCTTGATGATAATAAGCAAACCCACACAATGTTAAAAAGATTGGATCGATTAGGTAAAAAGTTTGACTACGACATCGATACATTTAAACTCGCAGCAAAATATGCACAAGAAGGAAGGCCAATATCCTTTAAGAATCGCGGCAGAAATTATAGGTTGACAGACTCCGATGTGAAATTTTTAATGGAGACTCACACTAAAAAGGACGGCGGATTACTACCCATTCTACCGCTTCTTTTAGGGCTTGGCGCAGCTGGAGCAGTCGGTTTAGCCGGAAAAAGAATTCATGATAATGTAAAACAGCTAGGAGAGTTAAGAGCGAAACAGGGGGGAATCTTGCCCCTTGCAGCTTTGCTCCCAATAATTTTTGCAGGAATTGGAGCAGCTGGAGGAGTTGCTGGCGGAGCAGCTGGAATTGCAAAAGCAGTAAATGACAAAAAAGCTGCGGACGAAAAAGCTAAAAGAGAGGCCGAATTTCAAAGACAGCAAATAACGCAGGACGCACAATTTAAACAAAAACTTATCGATACAATTAATAGTAGTTCAGCAACAGCTGAGCAAAAAAGAAATGCAGAAGCTAGGTTATCAGCTGGAAAAGGGTTAATACTAAAAGGATCAAATCATGGCAATGGTTTACTTTTACAAGGAACAACCCAAGGAAGTGGAGTTGTCGCAGATAAACTACACGAATTTGGTCAAACTTTAGAAAAAACGGGCGAGAAAGCTAAAGGATTTTTTGACAATATTGGATCCAATTTTAGACCAGCTGTTCAGAAAATTTTTAATAAATTAGGAAAAGATTTTAATATCATTGAAAAACACGACGGAAGCGGATTATATCTCGAAATGAGACCAAAAGCAGGTTCAGGAATTTTCTTAAATTCAAACGTTATGGGCAATGGATTGCTATTACCAAAAGCAGATCTCGAATAGGCTCCTGGGGGGAGGGTCTGGACACCAAAAACACAAAATTAAAAAATCAATAATTCAAACATTATATAAATTTTATTCTATAAAATGGAAGCAATTTTAGCTCAAATCGACAACCCTGAACTTAGAGCACAATTAATAGCTCAAATCGATGCACAACGAATTGCCGATAGGGCTGAAATAGAAGCAAGAATTAGGGCAGAAAATGAGATACGTTTAGAAAGACAATTAAATGATATTAATAACCCCAACCACAAGGACAAAATGGAGCTGAAGTAATATATATAGATATAGATATAAATACAAATTATAAAGAATATTTTAAACAAATGAAAGATAAATTAAAGACTATATTAAACAATTATACTATAAGGCCAAATAACAAACGACAGCCAATTAAGTATAAAATAGAAGTTGAAACAGAATTTAAAAAACCAAATATTCTTAATGCAAATTCAGAAATTGAAGTAATAAATAACTTTTCACAAGAATCATATAAAACATTATTATCAATGGGAAATTACAACAATCAATTCGATCAAATAGAAGCTGAGTTTGATGAATGGATAGATAAGATGACAGAAAACGGATCTGGGTTTATATTTGTATCCTGTAATTCAGCAATAGTAAAGATTGCACCTATAGAAATTCTTAAAGGACGATCACATATGAAGCTCAAATTTAAATCACCTATGATTATAAATCCAGACAATAAAGATAATAAATGTTTATTATGGTGTTTATTAATTCATAAATATCACAATCAAGTAGAATCACACATTAATAAAATATATAATTATAGACAATATGAGGATGAAATAATAATGAAAAACATATCATACCCAGTAGCAATAGATGATATATATAAGATTGAAAAAATGAATGGTTTAAATATTAATGTGTTTACAATTGAAGAACCAAAAGATCTAGAAGAAATTTTAACCGATCGGACGGAGTCCGCGACCCAACAGGTCGATCCAGAATGGTATAAGAAAAACTGTTATCTTGTTAAGCCAGCAACTGATATAACAGCACCAGATCAAATCGATCTTTTGTACATGCAGCGCGAAAATGAAACACATTATATATACATAAAAGATATTAGTTCTTTTTTAAGAGAAAATAGAAATAGATATCCACTATGTAGAAATTGTTTTACATTTAAAAAGGATGAAACAGCTCTTAAAAATCATCAACGATTTTGTTTAGATCACAAATTTACTAATGCTATAATGCCAGCATCTGAAGATGCAACCCTAAAGTTCCAACAACATTATATGGCAGTTAAAAAACCAATAGTAATATATGCTGATTTTGAAGCAACAAATGTTCCCTTAAAAGAATCACAGACGGTATCTGATGGCGGTGAATGCACAAAAAAATTGGCACAACAGTTTCCGAATAGTTATTGTATATATGTACACTCTGTAGCTGATCATATATTTAAATCAAGGATGATTACTTACCACGGTAATGATGCAGCTAAGCACATGGCAGAATCATTAGTAAATGTATTTGAATATATTCAAAATCAATATGATAAATTATCAAAAAATATTAATATGACAAATAAGGATAGAGACAATTATAAAAATGCAACAAATTGTTTTATGTGCAAAAGATATTTAAGTAAGAAAAATAAGATACGAGAACATTGTCATCTAACAGGAAATTATCGAGGGGCAGCATGTAGATCATGTAATGCAAAAGAAGGAAAAGGATGTAAGGAAATACCAGTATTTTTTCATAATGGTTCCGGATATGATTTTCATTTCTTAGTTCGAGAATTGCTTCATTTAGGAAAGGATGAATATGAAATAAATATATTACCTAAAACATCAGAAAATTACATATCAATAACATATGGTAAGAAATACTCCCATCTAGTTTTTCTAGATTCCTTGAGATTCTTATCAACATCTTTAGCAAATGTTGTTTCATCATTAGTTCCAAAACCATGGGATTTAGAAATAGTAAAGAAAAACTTTCCAATCTTATTGAATCGTTTCAAAAAAGAAAAACTATCCGAGGAAGAACTAATGCTATTAACTCGTAAGGGCATCTACCCATATGAATATGTAACATCTAAAGAGGTATTTTCTCATACCGAATTACCCCCAATTGAAAAGTTTTATTCAACATTATCACAAACAAATATAAGTGAATCGGATTATGAACACGCTCAAAAAGTATGGAAATACTTTAATTGTAAAACATTTAAAGATTATCATAATCTATATCTTAAAGCAGATGTTCTCCTATTAGCTGATGCATTTGAAAACTTTAGGAATCATACATATGAGAATTTTAAAATTGATCCCGCATATTGTTTCAGTGCACCGGGATTAACATGGGCTTGTGGTTTGAAACATACAGATGTTAAGATTGATTTACTAACTGATCATGATATGTTGTTAATGATTGAGAGAGGAATTCGCGGCGGATTCTCGGGTGTACTAGGAGATAGATATACTAAAGTAAATAATAAATATCTACCAAATTATAATAAAAAAGAAAAATCATCATATGTATTATATCTAGATGCAAACAATTTATACGGTGGTTGTATGAAACAAAAATTACCAATAGCTGATTTCCAATGGGAAGATGACCCCGATTATTACAAAAATATTCCCGAAGGAAGGGGCTGTATTGTAGAGGTGGATTTGCAATATACTCGGGAAGCAAAAGCAAAAACATATAAATATCCTTTAGCTCCAGAGCATTGTTCAGTTAATGAAGATGATTTATCACAAACACAAAAAGATTATCTTAAAGCAGATAATGCAAAACATCTAGCAACAAAAAAATTAATATTAAATTTACATGATAAGAAAAACTATGTAGTGCATTATAAGCTTCTACAATTTTATGAAAAACAGGGATTAAAAGTGTCTAAAGTACATCGAACAATATCGTTTATTGAGGAAGATTGGTTAGCTAAATATATTGACTTTAATTCAAATCAGAGACAGATGTCAAAAACAAATTTTGAGAAAGATTATTGGAAATTAATGAATAATGCTTTTTATGGAAAAACGGTTGAAAATATTAGAGATAGAACCCAATTCCATTTAGAAAAGGATATTGATAAAGCAAAGAAATATTTCTCAAAACCTAACTTTAAAGACTTTATAAAATTTGATGATAACTTTATGGGTATTCATATGAGAAATAAAACAACAAAATTTCTTAAACCAATATTTATTGGAATGGTTGTTTTAGATTTTGCAAAGCTAGTAATGTATGAATACTATTATGATGTTATAAATAAAACATGGCCAGATAACTATCCAATATATGCAGACACCGACAGTTTGGTATTTAAGGTTGAAACAGATGACCGGACGGAGTCCGCGAACCAAAGGTTCGATGTCTATAAAGATATGGAAAAAATTAAGGATACATTGGATACCTCCGACTATCCGGATAACCATCCTTTAAAATCAGATCAAAATAAAAAAGTTGTACTTAAAATGAAAGATGAATTAAATAGCAAAATCATAACCGAGTTTATAGCAATAAGATCAAAATGCTATGCATTTAAGGTTTTAGGACAGGAGGGAGAGGTAAAAAAAATAAAAGGGGTATCAAGAGCAGCAGTAAAAAAGATAACATTTGATGATTATAAAAACGTACTTTTAGATTACCTTAATACAATTGAAAATTATCATGCTCCACAATATCGATTAAATTCAGATAAGCATCAGATGTTTGTCATCGAGACAGATAAAAAAACATTAAGTCCATTTGATGATAAAAGATATTTAGATGATAAAATTAAAACATATCCATATGGTTTAAAAGAAGAGATAAAAAATATGATAAAAGATAAAAAACAAAAAGAAGATATAATAAGTAAATATAATGAATACAAAGCGGCAATAAATAATTATTATTACGATTGTGATTGTGAATCCGAATGTGATTGTGAATATAATACATTTCTAGAATATGAAAAAGATATAGATAATTATTATTCAACATTTCCAAAAGAACTTAAAAAATTAAATAAGGAAAAAGTCTTGAATAACTGGAAGAGATTAACAGAAAAATTACTTATCGGATAAAATCCGCGACCCTTCGGGCGGAAAAAAACTAAAGCATGTAATTGTTTAAGCATAATATCCATTTCGATTTCATATAATATTGAAGGCCAATTTTCCTCGCAGTCGTCAGGGTAACTTAAACAATCCTTTATTTTTTTCCTAAGTTTTTTATTTTTCTAACCAATCTATCTATTTCAATTTCAATTACTGTTTCAGCATAAGCAATTGCAGATTTAATAAAACGTTTTCTTTTATCCATTTCATATCGGATGGGAAACATATCGTCCCCATACTCATGATATTTCTGAGATATAATTATATTTATTTTTTTATTAATATCATTAAGTTCACGCTCTTTAGTGATAAGGATTTTTATCGTATCCATTTTCTTATAAAAAATTTAGTCTTCGTCGTCATCCTCCCAAACAGCCGCCAATTTTACAGTCCTATCACTCTTTTTATTATTTGTTTGTTTTAGTTTAAATTGCAATCCACCCTCGTTGCAGTATTTCATAACAAACGCTTTAGGTTTATTAATAACTAAAACAGGAAAATTTTTAACATCATCTCCGCTTAGACATAAAATTTTTTGCCCATCTAATTGTAAAAATATTGATTGAAGCCCAATAAATTTAACCTGTCTCAAACATATAATATTATATTCTTTATTCTCCAACATATTGGGTGTGAGATAATTAATCACATTAGAATCGGTTTTGAACCAGCTCTCCATTTTTAATCTAAAAAAATAATAAAAAAATGAAAGACATTTACGATGTAATAAATGTAATGTGACTATGCACAGAGGGCAAACAGCAAACGGAGATATATATCATATGTGTTATTCATGTTCTAAAATATATCAATTTGAAAAAACAAAAAAGATTGAAAACTCATATTACTATTTTAAAAACACAATTTTAAGAAATCTTACAAGAGACATTTCTGATCCAATTTTAATTCCCGGAAATAATGTTTATTTATATAATAACTTTTTCCATTTAAATAAAGGAAAGGGATTAAGTTCGAAAGACTCTGAAAGGATTTTAATTTTAGTTGGATATTATTTCAATTTTCTTATTCGAGAGAATACAAAGTTTATAAGGATAGGTAACATACCTAACGAAATGTTATTGAAAAAGTCATTGGAATTTTTATGTATTGATAAAAAATTTAAACCTAATCAGAAGAGAGTTACCACTTTGGGAAGAATATATAACATATGCATTAAATAAAACTAAAACAACAATTAAGTTCAACAACTAAGTTCTACGCACTTCCTGACCGGGCTTTGTGCCCCAGTAGCAATAGTTTCAGGTTCGTAAATACCTAATGTTTCTATAGGTGGAGCTTTGGGTTTGTCCAAACGTAATTCTTTTAATTCCATATCGGTAAAAGTTTCAACATCTAAAATTCTATTTCTATCTTTTAAATATTTTTCATATAATTCAACCGCGGTTGATAATTCATGAATCGTTATCTCTCCGTCATCCAATATTTTTTGCACATATAAATATAATTGATTTTTATATTGCTTGCAACATCTCTTAATGATTTATATTTTTCCTTTCTTTTTTTAAGATATAATTTAATTGCTAAAAGTATTGATAAGTTTCTGATCAATTCAAAACCTGATATTGAGCCAATTGAAATACCTAAAAATAATTGAGATAAATTAAGAGTTGGAATAGATTGTAAAATACCTAAAACGATTACACATAACATTGATAAGCTTCCAAATCCAATATTGAAAAATCCATATTTCTTATATGGTTTGAAACTCTTCTTACTTTTTTAGTATATAAATCATAATCATAATTTATTCGATCAACATTACTTAACATCTGACCTTTACGTTGGTTGAACCGGTCGCGTTCCCATTTATCTGCTTCAGATACCGACATTCTCGTCTATTTTTAATAGCACCAAAATGAATTCCCCACGCTCTTTGGGGATTTGTCCCGAGCTTAATAGGTATTGTATTGGAGTTATTCTTTCTTTTTTCTCCCATTTAAATCCTATTTTCCAAAACTCTTGAAGTATAATATGATTTTTTAATAACTTAATTAATTCTTGAAGCTTCTTATTATCCTGAACATTTACAGTACTAAATAAAAATTTGGTATGAGATTTGAATGTTTTTATATTTGATTCTTGTTTAGGAATAGGAATAATAACATTATTTTGCCGCATCGATGGAGTTCTACTAAAAGCCATTTATTATATAAATATTTATGTTTATCGCCCCATAGGTCGCAGCATTAGCTGATTTAAGTTATTTCGGTTTGTGGCCGTTCCAAATATGCGGTCGCAGCAAAATCATATCCTGCTGATGTGCTACCACAAACGGCTGCACACGAATAAAATGTGCAGCATCCGATCCTCCAGTTCGAGCACCAAAACCCATAAGAGTTCCCGTTTTATCTAAATCTCCCCAAGTTCCACTATCATATGTAAAAAAGTTTTGCCCAATTAGCGTATATGTATTAGCTGATACATTGTATGTGCTTATTTGATACCAAACTCTTTGATTTAAAATATTAATTTCAAAAAGATGCCAATCGCCGTTATCAATATTAGCATAGGTTATAGTTTGATCTGCGTCATTAAGAACATCATTACGACTGTTGCTCCGTCTGATTTTATATTGCCTCCAAACAACCCCAACTCTATCATGCCATTCACTCGCAAACACAATCAAGCCGGCGCGGGTTGTTAACCCGGATCCAAATTCACTTGTTGGACGTTCGTGACAATATGCATAAAACCAA